>CM032798.1:16158620-16421120 GCA_019155185.1 Beaufortia kweichowensis
CTCCAAAAATCCAGACCTTATGCTATCAATTAAATACCAAGCTACATAAGACTACACAGAGCTTTAAATGTCTGTGTTTAATTTAAGCCCATGTAAACACACAGTGACTGCCATTAAACTTTATACATCCACTAAAGAACAAAAACAATGTCTTTGTCTTTTGCTTCTAGATGTGTTAGGATGCCTAGGATTAACTTACTTATTTTTATGTTGCAGGGTGTTTGACAGCTGTGGCGATGATAGATGAGCCTTTGATGTGATCGGAGCTGAAGACACATACCGATGAAGCTGAGCATCCTTCACACACACAAACAATAGACGCTCATTAACACTTATTCTCTGCTTGCCAAAGCCTCCCATCATCAATGAGGCATGGCATCACTTCAACCTTTTATCCTAAACACACGTAGACAAATGATGTACACAGAATAACACATTCACTTTCATATCCACAAACAAAGCGATTCATGTCTGTCTCATAACATTGAAGATGAAATATATAATCTAGAGAGTGGAAGAAAGCAATTTTAACACCACATACACAAACATGAGCTTTATACCAATCTGTCTGTATTTTAGGGTGAGCTGGGTCCAATCATGGGTGATTTCCTTCCGGGCAGCAGAAGAGAGAATCCAGCAAGATGAGCTGAGAAACGCATGTGTTTATTCCTGGAGGTATGAAGTTGATCTTCTAATAACGTTTTAAAGCGATAGGGGTGCTGCGTTAAAAGATCTAGTTTCAGACGTGTTTGTATTTCTCTGTTTAAAAGAGTTTAACAGTCCCGAGGCTGTGTAATTAAGACCACTAGAGACGTACATGTGCAAATACACAATAAAGCTAGAGGTAAAATGATGAATTATTACTCTAATATTCAAATATTGTGCAAATGAAGGCTGCAGACAAACACAACATACCACTATACCCTGACAACACGCTTTTGTCTATTACTCTATATACACAAAAACACACACACACACTGCCAGCAGTGACAGGTAAACCTGTTTTCCACGCTTCCCATCTCCTCCTCAGAGCTCTTCGTGTAAAATGACACTTAATCTCAAATGGTGCCCTCGGGCCACCGTACGGCTACAGGAAGTTTTTCACATACGTGTGCAAGTTTCACTTTTTAGCTATGATTAATGCTGTTTTGTTTACTTCTGTTTTTTTTGCCAAGCCAACAGACTTTTGTGTGCAGACTTAAGAATACATTCTTGCCTCTCTATAGTTCTTTAGACTATAAAAAGGTAAAAGAAATGGTTCAAATATATGGTGCGTTGTGTGAATGGTTCTTTGGACAACCAAAAATGGTTCTTCTATGGCATCACTGTGAAAAAACTGTATTTTTAAGAATGTATTTAAACTATTTCAAACTTTCATGAGGTTCAGTCAAGATTTAACAACATTTAAAGTTTATCTAAAACGTTTATTTTCTTGTTGGTTGCTGTTGTATTTCTTTAATGTACAGCAAATGCACTTTTTGTCGTAAAATTGTATACGAGTTATTTCTCACTTATTATTGATCATTGTCATGACTTAAACAGAAATATTTTATATGATCTCACAGAGAAAATTGTGGATGACATAATGACGGATGTTTTAGAAACGTTGTCTGGGCAGCAGTTGGTGAATTAGCTATGTAATTATTATTATTAATTATTCCTAAATATATCTTTATAGCTTTTTTAATATCACATTTAGGATTAGAAAGTGAAATTTATGAGATTCATTAATGAACATATACTGGATTATATGGCATTAATAATTAACTCAATATGACTCCCTCTAGAAATAAAATCGTCTAGCCTTCAGGAATTGTCTATTCCTGAAGCTAAAGCAATGTCAGGAAAGCTTTGGGATTGTGTTACATACAGTTCTGCTTCCTCACTCTTTCATAAAGAGAAAGTACTGACAGTCTTCGAGCTATATTGATTAATGAGCGCTGAATGAAACTAATGTTGCTCTTTCAATTCACAGAGGTAAATTCTCAAAATAAAAAAAACCTATTGACAACTCCAGGTGATGCCACCAGGGTTCACTTGTCTTTCATGCAAACATGTATATGCACAAGCTTAGTTTTGACTGGCTAACCTTCATATACCAAGTGTATGTAGTTTACACAGTTGTTCATTTGCCTTTAAATGTTTTTACTCCTATACAGCCTCTCGTTCTGTCAACACAGCTGTTGAAACTGTAATAGGAGTTATTGTTTTTTTATTCATGTCACTTTCCACGAGTTTCTCCAGCACAAAAAATTCTGTAAAAATCTGTTTCACACACACACAAAAACATTTTTATAGTCTGTATAAGTTAGTCACTACTATTTGTCCCTATTCAGAACTTTCAAAGTGAACTGAAAGTTGCTTTTGTTGAATTTTTATGAGAGTAGTGAGCGTTTCATTCATATAAAATACGTAGTTAACATAATAAGATAATAACAGACTGGCTATCAAACTCTACATAATAATCATAATAAAATAATGTTGGCTGGCATCAGAGCATTATGCGGTTTGGCATTTGTAATCTTAACTAGAAAAGTGTGATTAAGGATGATATTTTCTATAGATTACAGTTTAACAACTCTATAAAACTGTGTTGTCTTCCCGTAGGGTAGCCCATAGTATTTACTATCAAATACTCATTATTGTAACAAGTTGATTCAAATCATTTTACATTATACCGAGCACAGACCTCAATGAAAATTACGACAGAGAGGGGTTTTTTCAGTAATATGCTTCCACACGTGTTAAATGAGCTGTGAAATGAGATTCCATCACACACACGCACTGTGTTTGGATTTACAAAAAGAGCGTACACAAATGTGCAGAGTTAGTATTTAAAAGGAAGATTAAAAGAAAGAAGCTAATTTCGTTTTCAAGAGGGAATTTGTGATCATTACAGTGACGTTTTTAAGCCATTTGTGGAATTGGATTTTCTAATTGTGTAATGATGGCTGCATGCAGTAAACACATTCTCGTGCGCAGAAATACGGGACACAGACACACACAAAGACACAGTCCTTGATGTTATTTAGAACAGCATCGGTTGGCAGACTGACACCTTCACTCCTGTGAACACACACACACACACACCTGGCACTGCTGACTCTGAGCTGATATCAAACTGCCTGGAAGACACGTACAGACAGATTTACACAACAGTCTGTCTGTGGCTGTGTGTGTATGCAGAACGGCTACAATTCAAATGTTGTGTTTTGCCAGGGTTTGAAGGCATACTGCACCTGCTGTGGAGAAACTTTCATGTTCTTCATTTGCATTTACTGAATATGTGTCTGTGTTTCTGAGCTTCAGGGTGTGAATAAAGTTTTAGAGAATAAACTTTCAGCTTAATCTAAGCTTAATGCGGTAACACATGAACAACTGAGCTCTGAACAACTATGTCCGAAATCTTTCTTTACTAACCTCAGCCTAACCCTTGCAGCACTACATTATTTTAATCCTTTCACTTTACATTACATTTACATGTATGAATTTGGCAAACGCTGTTATCCAAAGTGACTTACAATGCCTTTAAGCTATACATTTCTTTTCATCAGGTTTGTGTGGTTTCATTATGTGAGTTATCAATGACCTTTGCATTAACAAAGTGCTTAACCAATTGAGCTACAAGAACACCAGTAGGTTTAGATTCTATACATGCTTCACGATGCAATGAAGAACCATTTTTGCCTGAATGGTTACATAAAGAACCGTTACCATCTAAAGAACCTTTCTGTTTCATGTTTCAAAAAAGATTTGTTTGTAGTGGACAAAATGTTATTTAGACTATAAAAAAAAAAAAAAATAAATAATGCTTTTACAAACCTTCGATGGAAAGGTTTTTGTGCAACCAAAAATGGTCCTTTAATGGCATTACTTTACACAAATCTTTGAAGCACCTTATTTTTTAACAATGTATATTAATTAATATATTTTTTGTTGGTAATTCTGGTAGTAGTTCTCAGTCCCTGTAAGTCTTGTCACATAAAAAGAAAAAGTCATTTTTAATCTTCAAAATTATGCAATGAAAGTCGCATTTTTTTGTGCAAAAGAGCAAATAACTGCCTTGACTCTGAAACATCATCACATTACATTATGGTGAATATCCTTATACTTTGCGTCAATAAAGACAAAAATTTCTTGTGGAGTTTATAAGCGAGTTTAAATATTCAGGACAGGCTACAAAATTGAGCTTTATGATGTTAAAGAATCATCTCAGAAACTGCACACCCCTATACACAATAAGGAGAAAACATTGATATTTGGAGACATATTGGCTTGGACATTGGGGAATATATGATTAAAATTAAAAAGAAATTTTAAAAAAATATTATTTTTAATGATATAATTATTATCTACTCCAAACCGTTGCTGAGATTTAAATGTAGGTTGAGATTTTTCTTTTTGACTTTTGACTAGTGTATTAAACTTTGTTTGTGTTTCCCAGTCAACGCAGGTGACGGAACAGTTTGAGTTAAGTGCCTGTAATTCTGTTAATCACATCAGTAGCAAAATATGGAAAAAGAAATAACATAATTTCCTAAAAACGAGTCACATTTATGTCTCTTGTGCAAAAGAAATGGGGGTTAAGCTCAGTGAGTTTTAATCATATGATATTCTACATGTGCTGGTATGATTTTAATATCGACATAATATTTATGGTTTACTAATAATAACTATAATAACTGATAATGATTTCGAAACACATCACAGAGTTAGCAGTGATGCTGAGCTCACACATTGCACATCACGTTTAAATCAATGTTTAACACTCTCTCTGTATGATTCGCACACGGCTCCAGTGATGTTTGGTAATGCGAGATCAATACAGCACATTGAGAACGCGAGATTCCATTTTCGGACCCCTTATCTTCATCTGTCTCCACCAGTGTTGCCATGACTACAGCCACCCTGGCCACCTTCCATCCCTGTGCTTCTGCTTTTCATAAAAACACGTGTGTGTGTGTCTGTGTATGAAGCAGAAAAAACCAAATCCATCAACACGCTACCTGAATTGTTATGGCACCTGTGATATCAAGATGGGGAGATCTTTTATTGATCCCTGAGGGAACAACTGAGTGAGTTTTCACATGCATTGTGCAGACACCGATCAACTGTCTCTTACAGTTAATAAAACTGAATGCTGCTGAATAACATGCAACACTTCATTATCAAAGCACATGGCTTTGTTGAGAGATATGTCTTCATATTCTCTCTGCAGTTGAAAACGAACACGGTAGAGAATGGGTAGCGACTCTTAAAATGAAACCCATAATTCTGCCCGTATTCTGAAAACAGCTATATTTCCACTTTTAAATTAATAAGAGATAATCACTAAAATGTTCTTAACAAATAAATATGTGACTGTGTCCTATGGCGTGACAGCAAAAATGTAGAACAAAAAAAAACTCTTGAAAAATATACAAATAACAAGAAAGATTTTTCTTCATTGCTGGAGTTACAAATAAGGAATTATCTAAACTGTTAATTGTTTTTTCTATATATTTTGTATGTCACACCATAGGACATTTGTCAACTATCCGTACACAAAACTTACATAATAAAATGTAGAATTTTATTCTAAAATTTCAGAATAATAGAAATAAACATATAAACAACAACCCCAATCAAAAAAAGAACTAGTCGCTGGAGGTTAATAAAATCAAAAAGCATGTCAATGTCAAAGATTGAAATGAATGTTTAGGAAAACAACTTTTCTGTAAATAATAAAATGTAGTTTCAATAAAATTTTAATAAGATAAGATTTAAAAAAAATCTTAGGACTTTAAATCATTAATCTTAGTACATTAATCTTAATCATTAATTTTATCAACAGTTCTGTATCCTGAAACCTATCATATAATCTATTTTATACTTTGATACTTTTAATCTCATACTTCAGAATCTCACAAATAGAGACTTTAGCCTGGATTTTTGCAGACAGGGTATACCAAATTATACGTTTCGTCACATACATTTAGAAATAATCGGCCGCCCAGAAAACCCTTTTCATAAAATTTTTAACCAGAGTCCACCAAACTTTCGTTACACTGTAGAGAATTTATTTGCTTATAGTAAATCAGGATCATAATCTGCCAACACAGACACACAACCAGCACCCAACACTGTCAAACACACACACACATCTTTACACAAATGCATCCACTTCCTTCATGCAAGCACACACACAAACACACACGGTGCTGAATGTTGTGTACGGATTCCTTGCTGAACACTTCTTCATTATTAACCATCATCTTCATCCGTGATTCACCAGCAGGTTCTGCACAGAAAACAAACACACAGATGAACACGTTAAGAGTTGCTCTATTCTGTTTGTCCCGTAAACGACGTGCAGAGTAACTGAAAATCTACTGTTTATCATCTCACTGCATTGTGTGTTTCCTTTAATAAAGGCCACCAATTTAAAAAATGGGTATAAAATCTCATCTTCACACACTTAATCAAGGAGAAGGATCATATTTACATTCATCGAGATGTTAATCTACATGGAACAGAACCCAAAACTTAAATCTAGACTTTAAAAATGTCATTACTATTATACATCATAAATAATTACTCCTGTCACAGAGACTAATAGATTTATCTGTAATGAAATAGTTAATGACTGACACTCTCATCTTTGTGTAAAAGCATTCCAACGGCTGGTTTTCTCAGCATTGCACAAATTCTTGCTGAAGAAAAAACATTGCCAAAGGTTTATAATCTGATCTTGTTGTTTTCTCATCTATTCATCAACAGTCTTTATAGTTGTGACATTTCCAGTCACATTTGATGTCTTTTCAAACAAAGAAACATGCCGGAGCACACAGACAGTGAGGGTGTGACCTTCATATCTGATGGGTGGAGACTGAACGTTCTCTGACCTGATCTTCACCTGATCTTGCTCGTCTCAAACTACTCTTACAAAGACCACAAATACACGAAGGCATCTTTTCATTGACTACACCTAATGCTAAAGCATAAACCTCACTAAATGTGTCGGTTTATTTTGTAACACCGCTATGTTTAACGCTCATTCAGCGTTCACAGAACTGACTCATTTTCACAGAAAACAACCACCTGAGCTCCACAGCTGAAATCTCAAGCTCACGGCGGTGAAGACGTTAGATGATGTTTGTGTTTTCTTTCAGAATTGAGATGTTGTTACAAAGTCAAACCTCTTCAATCTTCAGCAGAGGTGCAGCGGAGGACAACATGTCCCCTTAAGCCAAACAATGCAGAATGAAACGGGTCACAGCTGGAACGTACCGTCGCAATCAAGCCAGAAGAGTTTAAAATGAAGGCGCCAGCCTCAGTGGAGGATCTCCGCTATATCCAGAAGCCACAAAATGCTTCCCTTCCTTCCCTGATCTTTAGATTGTGTAGATTAATGACTCTCCCAGAAGTGTCCACTTCCACACGCTCTGACCGAGCAGCAATCCTCAAACCTTACGCCTCGATACCTCTCTGCCCGACACCTGCGCTGCTGGGATTTCTCACTTTATTACCCTGCGTCCTTCTTACTGTACTGAACAGACACTGCTAATAATTCATGTTATTTACCCACAGGAAAGAAACAAAATCACACCTGAGATCTTTTCAGACCATCTTTTTTGTCAAAAATAACAATTCTGTGATTAATGACAAAAAAGTCTTCTCTATACAGAACTATACAGTGACCAAAAATGACATACCTTTATACATACTACTAAATAATCTGCTTTCCTTATTATTTTACAGTACTAGGCAAGTTAACAGTTCTTAACCTGGTAATTGTCACCGTTTCACAGGTGGAACACACATTTTCATAACGATACACATAAACAAAATAAATGTATAAAAAAATTCATGTTATTTATAAAAATACAGAAAATAAAAAAGATTTAAAAATGTTTAAAAAATATCTAATATCTCTTTTCAGGTTAATCAATTGTTAATAATTTATCTGATTAAGCTTATTAATTGTCGATTAATCAACTTGAACGGCATAATTATCTCATGCTAAAGTGCACACTGCGTGTATAATTATTATTGTATATTGTATAATTATATTAATTGTCGATTAATCAACTTGAACAGCATAATCATCTCATGCTAAAGTGCACACTGCATGTATAATTATATTGTTTAAGGATTTTTAGGATATTTTTCAAGAATATTTAGGACCATAAGCTTGAACAGTAGTGTGCACTTTTGCAGCTGGTGCTTTTATATGGACTTCAAATTTAAAGTTCTCGCTTTACACTTTACAATGAGGTTGTATTTGTTAACATTAGTAAATGCATTAGCTATTGATATTGTTCATTGTTAGTTCATGTCAGCCAAGATCTTTATATATGTGTTTATGGTATTAATGATTAATCGATTAATTTATTAATAATTTTAATGAAAATCGGTTAATAATTTCCTGAATTTACGTTTTTATACAGTACTGCTTTTGAGATACTGAATGTCAACACTCAAATCATTTGTGTCTATTCGCATTTCTCATTAGGAATTTTAGCACAAAAATCTGTAAAGTAAATCAAGTTTTGAAAGAACAACATCTGAGCAATAACAGTTTCCCTCTGAGTAGATGCAATGCCTTCTGGGATACAGCAGAAAATATTGTGAGAAATAAAAATAAATAAAAGCTTATGTCACATGACATTTCTATTCTGGTACAATATGTGTGTCTGACAGTCACCAGTCAATAGGATCCCCGGGAATATCTGGAATGAGGCACTTGTGTGCCCTTTTTAAGCGGTATATGTCAAAGGTTCACTGTGATACCCTTACAAATATGAAGGTCACAAGACGTCTACTGTCTGTCCACACATATAAACGTGATACCCCGTCTCAGTTTTCCCAGATATGACAGTCAGGATAACATTACCATACTTCTGCAGGAAGAAAATGTAAACAATGGCTGTCAACTTCATTATAAAAATCAGTCAAACAGACGGACGACTATTATAAATAGGAAATGGCACGAAACTTTTATGATCAAAATATCTTTTTTGACATTTGACTTTTTTGTATTTTTGCGTTATCAGTATCAGTAGATCTATAATGTGAATGTGGCTTTGTTCTGTTTTGTCTTTTCCTGTTACAGTAAACCAGCAAATATTATCTAGCAATTTTGTGATTATTAGTCATTCTGCTCTGAGATATTGGTCGTTAAATATCGATCAAGAAGTAACAGTAGCCTATAGACCAATATATGGATCTTCCCACATGGAGACATCAGGATATGAAATTGATCTCTTGTTTGATGTGAAATATCAGATAATATCGAACTAGAGAAATTATTTCATCAAACAGCATTTCTGAGTTTATTATTAAATTCTGTAGCTTGACATGAATATTCTCTTTAGCACTCGTTTGCTAGGAGCTTTGGTTAGTCTTTTATTAGCAGACGATTTGTTTGGATGTAAATGTCTTTAATTTGCACTGTGTTACACTTCAGTAGTCGCGTGGCAGCGTGCCCGCTCTAGTTGGCAAACTGCCACTGTGGATGCCAACCTCAACCCCTCATTTACAGAGACGGGTATGTACATGTGTGTGTGTGTGTGTGATCCCGGCTCTACTGTCTAATACACACACATAAATCATCTATAATAAAAGCAGTTGTTTTTTCTCTCTCTCTGTCTCTCCTCTCTCTCTCTCTCTCTCTCTCTCTCTCTCTCTCTCTCTCTCTCTCTCTCTCTCTCTCTCTCCCTCCCTCCTCTCTCTCTCTCTCTCTCTCTCTCCTCTCCTCTCCTCCCTCTCCTCTCCTCTCTCTCTCTCCTCTCTCCTCTCTCTCCTCTCCTCTCCCTCTCCTCCTCCCTCTCCTCTCCTCTCCTCCTCCCTCTCCTCCTCTCTCCTCTCTCTCTCTCTCTCCTCTCTCTCCTCTCTCTCTCTCTCTCTCTCTCTCTCTCTCTCTCTCTCTCTCTCTCTCTCTCTCTCTCTCTCTCTCTCTCCTCTCTCTCCTCTCTCTCTCTCTCTCTCTCTCCCTCTCCTCTCTCTCTCTCCCTCTCTCTCTCTCCCTCTCCTCTCCCTCTCCTCTCCTCTCTCTCCTCTCCCTCTCCCTCTCCCTCTCCCTCTCCCTCTCCCTCTCCCTCTCCCTCTCGCTCTCTCTCTCTCTCTCTCTCTCTCTCTCTCCCTCTCTCTCTCCCTCTCTCTCTCTCTCTTTCTCTCTCGTTGTGCGAGTTGCATGTGTGATCCAGTATTAAAATGCACCACATACAAAGGCCTCTCAATCACATACACAGTAGTGGCCGTTGCTTTTGATTTCCTGGAGAGAAAATAATTCTGGCATGTTTCACAATGTACAAGCTCTTCACAATAGAGTAGATTAAACAGAAAGGATACATGACCGTATCAGTATTATGAGAGCTTATAGCAGCATGTTTTTTAATATCAACATTGTTAAGATCAGGCTGAAAATAGAGGTGTATATGTCTCTAAACATTCATTTTAAACTCTTTTCATCTTTTCATATTTATTGTTATTACTTGGCTCTCTGGAATAGTCTATTCTGACTGGTCAATGGTAGAATTGTGGCAAATTGGAAAACATTTTAAAAAACAGTTTAGCACATTAATGATAAACTACATATGTAAAAACAATAGAAATAATAATATATAATTGTCCCAGACAACTGCACATTAACTAATGACTGCACATGGTCCTGATCAGCTCATTCTACTGTACTTTATTAATAACTGTATATATGCCCTAACAATTGCTGTGTCCCATTTGTTTTAATTACAGCAGCACTCAATCTGTTTTAACAATTCCTAAAAAGATTTTACCATTATTTTTACAGTCAGAATTGCTAATGTACATCTTATGAAAATATATATAAATGTTTTCTATATATTTTATTCAGAATTTTTGTTATATATAATTTATTTTTGCCTTATTTTTATACTGTATTCTGTGCCTCTTCTATTTGTTCTAAAATTTTCTGTCAAGCTGATTTGCATTAATGCAAAAATGTGAAGCATGCTAATATAAATTTGATATTGATAATTTGAGACACTTGATCTTGTGTACACAGCAGTTATGGCCATTAATTCGCTTACATATAGTGTATATAATATTAGATATGAATGTTATATAAATGTCTTCAAATTTATAAAAAAAATCGTAAATGATTTAAGATTTCTTAACTATTCAAAAATAACTAATAAAGCAGCAAAAAGTAATTTTATAGCAATAGGGGAAAGATAAGGAGAAGCTTGTTTTTATGTACATGCTCATTGTTTAATCCCCAATGACAATAAATCAAACACAAAAGCACACAAACCTTTTTGGATGAATTGATGCAGTTGATATATTCTCTGGCCAGCTGTGAGCAGTGAAGAGTCTGATGTTTGTTCTCTCTGTAGCAGTTCAACACCTGAGACTGCAGCTCAGGGCAGATGGAGCTGATGTTATGAGGCCTGATGACAAATAAACACAATTACTGTATAACAGTTACTTTATGAAACGCAACAGTGGCTTAATCTGATTGATTACAATGATTGAACATTACAGCTGAAAAACAAAACACAGGTGCAGACAATATCAGAATGACATAGAAAGAAACTAATAACGCCAACAAACTATCGCCTCCTAGTGGTGTGTAGGAGGATTACAGGTGAAGTTGCACCTGATGGACACTTGCTCGTAAATGGAGAGACAGACAGTGATGGAGCTTATTATTTGTAATGAATTGAGATCTTTGTCTTTGGCACATTCACTAAATACTATTTTAGCATAAAAGCTACAGCTAAAATAATAGACTTATTCTTACCTAACAGTGGTCTCTGCTTTAGCCGCCTCTTGATTGTACATGTGTAGAGACTGTTGGTAGAAGTCTGCATTCTTTGAGAGAGAGAGAGAGAGAGAGAGAGAGAGAGAGAGAGAGAGAGAGAGAGAGAGAGCTGTAATCAATCATATATAACACACAAACAAACCTTGTTCATATATTGTGTGTATTAACATCCTCATAATCTCATCTGATCAGCTGATACTAAATAGAGAGGAAAATTCCAGCATATGTGCCCATGCTGCACTTTCATTATTTTATCAGCACATAAAGAAGTTGTCCTCCAATGGAGACTGTGCGAAATGTCATAAAGTTTTATTTGATGAGTTTAATGGACGTTTACATGCCAATTACCGCAGTGTTATTAGAAAACGGCAGTGCAGAACGTTTTCCACTTTCACAGGCCTATAATACAGCATTGCCTCCAGTCCCTTACTGCTTTAAAAAAGTTACTAGATAATCTCAGTTAGTAGTTAGACAATAAAAATATTAAGGACGCTAATTTTCGCACACTTCCGAGGGGCTTCCTTCTGCTAGAGAATCCAGCCCCGAGACACAAAAACAATTACTTGAAAGAGATTATAATCTATCAATGTAATTACAATCTCATAGTCTATATCCATCACACAGCTGGAATGATCAGTCTCCGATATCTTATTAAATCTACAATTACCCGCTAGAAGATAGAAACAGTGGTAAAAGGAAAACAGTGTAATTAGAGTCTGTGAGAAAATAACAACATCAGAAATCATCAGTCTGGACCTCACTGCAATTACAATCAGCATGACTTGTACTTATTCTAAGTGAAATGCTTGTATCTGATATGATGGGGTTGGAGATTCTCACTTTCCCAGTATTTCATAATTACATTTACATTAATGCATGTGTCACGCTTTTACCCAAAGTGACTTACAGTGCATTCAAGGTACAATGTTCATTCAAATTCAATATGAAAATTTTGATTGGCTGTCAATGTTTTATCATTCATCAGCTGGGAAAAAATCACTTTGAAATGAACCCCAACAATATCACTCCTATTCTCTTCTAAACTATTCTTTTAAATACAAAAGTGACTTTTAAAAATATAGTTCTCTTCATCATCTGTGGTGTGACTTGGGCCTTTACTCACTGGTGCTAAACAGAGTAAAATACACTTTTTTGAAGACAGAGGAAATAAAAATATTACACATACAGTGTAAAGAGTGAAAATAGACAGCGGCTCTTTTGTTCCTGTATGTGTGTGAGTGTTTGTGTCACGCTCAGAATTTCTCTGAGCTTAAAGAACGCATTACAGATTAGTGTGTGTAGGCTGAATGTTAAAAACCATGAGCCGTCTTAAGATGTCACACACACACTGCTGCAGATTAAAGGTCTCACCTCAATAGAGAAAGACACAGAAAGAGAAAGAGAGAAAAAATTAAGAAAAGCAAAAGTGTGTGTCTGTGTAAGCAAATGTGTGCTTGTAAATCTGTAGGACACTTTCACAGTTTCAGACTCCCACCATTGGTCAGACATTATTGTATAAGTGCATGTGTGATTAAAATGTTGAACCTCTATGGTTACATCAATCTTTACCTAAAATGATATTGTAATGCTGCGTTTGATCTGATAGTCCAAATAACATCTGTTGCCTTGTTTTTCCAGGCAGTTCAATATAAATAAGGTTCATATAAATACAGTTATATGTAGTTTAGAGAACAGGCTGACTGTCAGTAACACATTCAGACCTGATGTGCTTAAATTAGATTTTTATAAGCACTGAATAAATGTAAGATTTTTAATAGAAGTGTTACTATTTAAAGGCCTAGATAGAAAGTGTCAAAGTAAAATTACAGAAATAATAAAATATAAATATATTCTGCATCTTTGTTCTCTTTTTTTTAAAAATTTACTCTGTACACTTAATACACAGATCAAGTAACCCAACATACATTTTTGTCAAAAGCACAAAATTCAAAATGTAGCTTCCACTCACAGTTTTAGTTACACACACACCCACACACACGCTGAAGGCGTGTAAAAGCTTAAAGGACTTTTATAGAACGTGAGGAATTTCTCAGATCTCTGCTCTGGCTCAGATAAAGTTACATCTGTTATCACCTTTATGCAAACAGTTTATTTAAAAATGCAAAGACACCAAATGCATTTAACTGTGAATACATCAGAGAGAGAGAGAGAGGGAGGGGAGAGAGAGAGTACAAAATCATCTTTAGCAGCTACTGTAACATTAAAGTGAAAAGAGGGTTTATATATACATATATATGGTATATAAATCTGGCCCTTCATGTTGTTTAATGTGTGTTTAAACTGCCAGTATTAGGTACATTTCCACAAAAATATAGAAAACCTGCTTTTTAATTTCAAATCCCATATGTACAAACCGTCTATGAAGGAAAACATCTGTGGGATTCACACATATTCTAATGACTTTAACCTCAGTGTAAATATTTCACCAAACATTGTGTATTTTGTGAATTGCAACACAGTTCCAGATGTTTTTGTATCCCGTTAGTGTACAGGAATGTGTGTGCACGAGTGACTGAGTTACACACCTTCTTCTCCATCAGTTGTAGCTGCTCCTTGTAAAATTCGGCAAGATTTTTCAATTCGTCTTCTTTCCTCTTCAGCTGTCGGGCCTGAGAGAGACAGAGAATAAATCCTGTTAACATCATGTGATTTAGGATGTGATTGGCACCTGTCAATCATCTACACACTGATTACAGATGTCCCACTGAAAGAAAAGCTGTGATGATGTTGATGCTGATGTTTCTGGCTAATGTTCTCTGTTCTCCCTGCTGTTAGATTGAGTGTTAAAGGATGTTGTACCTCACACTTCACAAAAGCTGTCAGTTTAGCAGCATGCAGAGGACAGAATGACAGTCAATTCAACACAAACTGAGAGTAAATAAACTAAAACCTCATTATTTTGTCTTCAGAAAGTGTTTGGTGTCAGAAAAATAAAACTTAATTCAGTTAACTTAATTTGTGTGTTGTTTTCTAGATGAACAACCTAAAAACGTAATAGACATGGGATAAATGTCCATAATAGTTCTGCTTACCCGAAAACTCAACTCAGCTGGCTGAGGACAGGAGAGGAAAGAAAAAGAGAAGGAAATTGAAGAGAGGAGAAGAGAATAGAGAAAAGAGAAGAAGAAAAGAGAAGAGGACACAAGGAAATTAGAGGAAAAGGATAGAGGAGGAGATAGATGAAAGAGAGGATGAAAATAGGGGATAGGATTGGATAATAGAAGAAAGGAGAAAAGAGAGAAGAGAAAACGAAAACAGAATAGAACATTACAGCTATTAAAATCAAGAAAAACATGTCAAAAAACCCATAGATGTATTAAGGAGCAACCACCTACAACATCCTAAAATTTTGTAAAAGAAGCAAAAGTACAGCAACACAAAAAAAAGTTCTCATATTTAATATTTTGGCTCATGTAATAATGCTTTGAGTGACCTCAATCTAACACATTTTCCATTTCCACACTGAAATCTATTCTTGGTGTTTTCTTACGGTCTGTGGGCCCTCAGTTCTCACAGCTGATGTGCTCTTACGCCAGTGACGCAAACAGGCGTAGAAGAGCAAACAGATCAATATTTTGGGAACATAAACTTCACAAGTTTTTGGATAATAAGTTTATTTTTGTGTCGTATGAACTTCATCTAAAACTACTGTAAACAACCATTCCCGTTTTTAACCGACTGTCGCAGTTAATGTACACGTAATGATCATTTATGATACGTGCTTATTCACATCAGACGCGAGAAAAATGAAAAAAATTGTTATTAATAAAACTGATTGCCAGTATGAACGTAGAAGGTTTACATGCAAAACAGGGTGATTATAATTAACGATGAAACCACATTATTATAAATTAAACACTGTAATTTAATTCACTGCTTGATTTAGTTACACCGAATAGAGACAGAGAGAGAGAGTGTGTGTGTGTGTGTGTGAGAGAGAGAGAGAGAGAGAGAGATCCGGAACTACCTGATGCGTATTTTGCCTAGTTAAGAAATGAAATATTGCCCTCTGGTGGTAAAATTACACAATTGTTAGAAAATGATCAAATAAAGGTTTTATTTAAAATATCATTATCATAGTTTACATGCAAAATAGGGTGATTATACTTAACGATGAAACCACATTATTATAAATTAAACACAGTAATTTAATTCACTGCTTGATTTAGTTACACCGAATAGAGAGAGAGAGAGAGAGAGAGAGAGAGAGAGAGAGAGTGTGTGTGTGTGTGTGTGTGTGTGTGTGTGTGTGTGTGTGTGTGTGTGTGTGTGTGTGTGTGTGAGAGAGAGAGAGAGAGAGAGAGAGAGAGAGAGAGAGTGTGTGTGTGTGTGTGTGTGTGTGTGTGTGTGTGTGTGTGTGTGTGAGAGAGAGAGTGTGTGTGAAAATGATCAAATGTGTATTTAAAATGTGTTGTGTGCAAAATAGGGTGTGTGTGAAACCACATTATTATAAATTAAACACAGTAATTTAATTCACTGCTTGATTTAGTTACACTAATAGAGAGAGATAGAGAGAGAGAGAGAGAGAGAGAGAGAGAGAGAGTGTGTGTGTGTGTGTGTGTGTGTGTGTGTGTGTGTGTGTGTGTGTGTGTGTGTGTGTGAGAGAGAGAGAGAGAGAGAGAGAGAGAGTGTGTGTGTGTGTGTGTGTGTGTGTGTGTGTGTGTGTGTGTGTGTGTGTGTGTGAAGAGAGAGAGAGAGAGAGAGAGAGAGAGAGAGATCCGGAACTACCTGATGCGTATTTTGCCTAGTTAAGAAATGAAATATTGCCTCACAATTGTTAGAAAATGATCAAATAAAGGTTTTATTTAAAATATCTTCCGTTTTCCACAGAAGAAAGTCATACAGGTTTGAAATAATACAACAGTGATTAAATGATAAAATGTGGTCTGTCTGGCATACCCAAACTGGTATTATACTGGTAAAGCATGTTGCTAACAACAACATGCAAAAATACATACCATTTAAAAACTTAAAAATCAGTGTTGGCACAATAAAACAATAATGTTAGGATATTTCAGTCAGAGACAGATAGATATTGACACGACAACCAGATGGACAAAGACAGAGAGAGAATTAAATATCGTCTCACCAGGTCCTGAGCTTTGCCCACTTCCTCTCGGCTCCTGGCTCTCTCTCTCATCACGGCTGGGTTTACATCCTCTCCCGCAGCCTCACTCTCTCTACGCGTGATCCGAGCCAGCTCTTCCTGGACCAGAGCCTGTTCCCTCTCGAACCTACGGCCAAGAGAAAGCCACTGTGACCAAAAGAGACCAACATGAGACCTGCCTGTACTTATTAGCATTAAAGACAATTTATACTCTGACCTGTTAAAAACCATAAATTAAATATTTAGCTAATTAAATAATTTTTATTCTAAAAATAAGGTCTTCATATAGTTTCACAGGTAAAATAATTTACAGATTTTTAAAAATGATAAAATAGGCTGTTCTTCTATTTTTCTATTTTCTATTTGCATATTTGAAATACCTCTAAAACTTTACAATAAGGTTGTATTTGTTAACATGAGGTAATGCATTAGCTAACATGGACTAACAATAAACAATACATCTACAACATTTATTCATCTTAGTTTGTGTTAATAACAGCATTTACTAAATTAACAGTAAAAGTTGTACCTGTTAACAATAATAAATGCACAATGAATTAGTATTAACAATGGTTTGGGCATTAACTAATATTAGCAAAGATTAATAAATGCTGAAAAACTACATTCCTAACTATTAGTTTGTGTTAGCTAATGCATTTACAAATACAATATAACCTCATTGTAAAGTGTCTCTGAAATGTCTTAAGAAATTTGGTAAGAGTGATGCTGAACAGATCAACTGATATCGCCTGATACCGCAGATTAACACAAACCTTCTTCGAAGTTCCTCTTGCATCTCAGCTGCAGATGGTTTAGGAGGCCCTAACAAAACATCAACATTGTATTAAGTTCATAAATCATAACTTTATCATAACGAAGCATCCAAGAAAAAATAAAGCAAGACTCCTGGAATAAAATGGGAGTGTTTTCACAGAAAGTAGTAGAGGTGGTAAATACCTAGGTCAGATTTGGCACTCTCTGGTTTTGCTGACGCTGGTCTCTGTAGAGATGGTCCAGGCTGTCTCATCCGATGGAGAACATCAGCTGATAACTAACAGATCACAAATTCACTTGAATGATTTTGGTGGTTTATGATTATTGTATGGTCAACCTAGAGGACCATAATACCATTCTAATGTTGCTGACCAATGCACTGAATTAGGGAATGGGAATACTAGTACATATACTGGATTACAAACCATAATCACATACGGTATGTATGTATTCTGTATTCTTTTTAAAGTTTTAATCCACCACATATGAAGAAATGTTTGTTGTTAAGCAGTCTGTTGTGATCACAGACTGTCTTCTAACCAAAAATAAATCACACCCCTATTAACAGTTCCCAGACCAGTTTAATTTGCCATGTTCTCTTTCCCTTTGACCTTGAGTCAGATAAACTTACAGGTTTGCATTTCACCTGCCCATTAAGTCAAGACATTTACATAACAAACCAGCAAAATGCTGCTTACCACGATCAGACATTAACTCATACAGTCAGTGATCACAGTAATAATGAAATCATCTGACACTTTCCTTTTCTGAATGGCAGTGAAGTTCAGAGGAGGACATGTGGACTGATCTAATAGCTAAATAAACATTTAAAGAGACCATCCGATTTAAATCATACGATCCTTTATTAAACAACACAATCTTGTTTTTGCTATCACACACTGACTTTATAATTTTGTTAGGCCTATATGATGTTTTAAAATGATAATGTGGTGGTGTCACCTTAACTCCATGCAGAACAGTGACATTTTCTTCCTCATCCAGACCGTATGACACAGATCTGCTTTCACCGGCTCCCATTAGCGCGAATTATAATAATAATATTATTAAAATAACATGAGTATTCACGCTGAGTGAGTTGAGGGTCACTGTGACACAGGACACAAGCTTTGTATGCGGATAAAAAATCATCAAACGTTAATCAGATGTCATGTGATTGCAAGGTGCATTGTGGGAAACGTAGTTTGTTTAAAGTAATCTCGTCAGACTGACGGCGTGGTAAACCACAGAAGTCTGATACAAGCACAAAAAGTAGATAATGTAATGAATAAATAGTAATAAAGAAGAATGTTTTACGATTTGTTTATTTGTTTATTTAGTAACGCATCTAGAATACTTTGTATCAAACCATTTATTTTTTATTTAGTACAGTGACATACTTGTTTTGTTTTTATTTGCAGACAATTCTGTTTAATTTTATTGCTTAATTTTATGTAAAAAAATATAGATGGAAAAAAGACATGTTTTTGACATGACACGTCATATCATCTATCACGTGACAAAACACATGATGGAAACAAATTACAACATACGTCACAAATTCAGAACTGACTTATTCATCACAACTGGAATGTCAAAATGCGACACATACGGTCGAAAATTTAATTTGAAAATTAAACGTATTCACATGTGATGACGCGCCTCTTCTAACGTGTGAATTTCACTTCAAAATAAAAGTCTCCATACGACTCAGTATTTACAAGTTAGATAAAATAACAGATCATGCTCGAGTAAACACGTACTGCACTCTGTTATCAACTGACAGAAAGCAACGTATGGAATCAATATAATATATCTTTGAGATATACCACACCATTGCAAACTTTTTTTTTAAAGATGTAAGGACTGCTGCAACGTGTTTTGAATTACAGATATTATCAAAAGAAATTGTGATTAAGAGTGAACCTACTATGAATTTGGTTCACCTTGTAAAAACCATCTCTAACAGATTTTTTTTTTTTAATCAAAAAATAAAATAAAATTACATTCAACTAAAAATAGAGAAAAGGAATAAACCAAAATAAACATTTTACTCCAGCAAATTTAATTGACAGTACTAATATAATTAATCTAAAGATGTTTGGCCAGTGTGGGTACTTTTTACATGTTGTTATTCATAGACAAGCATTTATACAGGCATAAATATAAAAATATAAAAAGAACATTTAATGTTTCATCTTGGTATGGTCCTTATTCTAGTAATGAGCTCATTCAAATGTACTTTTTATAAAATGATAACTGTTTTTATGGCAACCCAGACAGTTCAGAAGAAATCGGCTAGAAAGAGACACAGAAAATGACAACAGGCTAAAACCAAATTTGACATATAACTAAAATAAATAAAACTGCAAAGAAAAATACCTTCAAATCAAACTAGAATCTAAAAATAAATGATTTAACAAACATACAGATGAACACCCAGTCCATATAAAGCTCGAGCAAAACCAAGGGGATTTAAAGTCCTAAAGCCTTCAAACAGACACACAGCAATATTTAGACACAAGATTAGTGTAGAATTCTCAAATAAATGCCTGATGCACCAATGAATAATTTTTTGAAAACAAATGAAAAAAGAAAATGAAGAATATCTAATTTAGCCTGAAATGTTATACAGATAAATTATCAGCAATCGATAATCATCTCAGCAGATGTACTTTAAAGTCACTTGAACTTCACACAGATTAAGTTATTAAAAAGGAATGCTAAATTGGAAAACTGGAATACAACTGAAATCAACTTTGAAACAACACAGCACTAACTGTGAGAAAATAAACCATTTCTAACTCTAAGTAGTCCATGACATACTGAATCCACGGCACGTCAAACTCTTCAGCTGGTAAAACAACACGAGTCATCTGGAGGTTACGTTTAAAACGTTCTCTGTTTAAACCTCTCTCTCTGTGTCTCAGGCATTGATGCTTCTCCAGCGATCGCTGTCAATGCTGTTGATACTGTTTTCTGCACCATACGGTCCCGACACCACGTCGTCCAGGTAGGCTCCAGAGCCGTCGATCTGCGTGCTGGAATACGAACCATGATCCAGCTCCTTCCTGCCCAGACCTGATGAGGAAGTGTTGGGTAGGTGAACATCAGAGTCATCTGGCTCATCTATCTGTGACTTGTAGGAGAAGAGGATCTTTGGCTCGGAACTGGGGAAAAAAGGGAAAATTGAAAACAGGAAGATAAAGATTAAATTGTTACAAAAAGAAAACAGGAAATTGAAAAAGTTGTTTGAAATTATAATCTAACAGCTCTATGGCTGAGCTGAAGAACACATGCAGAACTAAAGCAGAATTTCGTTTTTTTTTTTTATGCTGTAATTTCCTGCAGCAGCAAGAGGAAATATAGAATTTACTTTCTAGAGAATCTCCACATACCCAAAGAATCCTTTGAGGAATGTCACGTAGATCAAAGGAGCAAAGACAGAAAAGTACAGGAATGTGGTCACATCAACACAGCTGTAAGAAAACAACAACAGAACAACAATTTGAGCAATTGCTTTCTGACATAGCTTTTTACAATCATATAAGTTTAAGAGTTTAATAGCATATGTTAATAAAAGATGAATGCTCACCACAGGCCCTCAATGATGTCAGCACAGAGCAGAGCACTACCTAACCCCTGAACCAGATTCAGCACAGACAAGATCCCAGCATACACGTAAAAACCCCTCTTGGCTGATGACAAAATGAACACACAGAGAGATTGCATTACCAGTAATCATTATCATTCAATTCGTCTGAATGATGCACACAGGTCTACATACCATTTAAAAATGCTAACTGTAAATGTGTTCATTTTCTATTCCTATTTGTCATAATGATAACAGAATTATCAGTGTATGTTTTTAATGTCCAGTAAATGACAGGACAGGACTCACATGGTAATGAGATTCGCTCTCTGATTGGAGTTTTAGGCAGAATGACTATCAGAGAATACACCTGAAAAACATTCACAGAATTAAACTTTGCAAAACACTAAATAATTGAAAAATGTTATATATAAAGAACACAAGATGAAAAAGAAAATTATAAAAAAAAAATATTACCAGGAAAAAGAAGCAGGAACTAGCCAACCAGAAGTGCCGCCCACCGTGGCCATAGATGTTAAAGTCTTTTGCCGAAAGATGTTTATCTGGGTAACGAATCTCTAGAGTTCCCTGACAAAGCAGCAGGTGTGTTACAATAATTAGATTCATCTCATTGGTTTAATAAACCAGTGGCAGTGGCAACAGAAAAAAAACATCAATGTATAACAATGTATTACTTATAATAATCTAAATAAACTATTGTTGTAATACATATCATTTTAATTTTCAGAACTAATATGTAGCCAGGACCAATTATGAGGCAACTGAAGGAAATGTACTATGAAAGAAAGTATTAAATTGAATAGATACCTGTGTGATGGAATATGCCAGAGACAGGACTGCAGTGATGGCCAACACACGCTTGATACTGGACTTACTCTCTAGGTGACCTGAGCCAATACAACCACAAAACAAATCACACAGACCTCAGATCAGCGTAAAGCAGTGATAAAGTAAAGTCAGAATGCAGGAACTTACCAAAAGCCAATCCCAGTATGATGACGCTAAGCTCAATAGCCAATAAAAAGAAGCGTGTGATTTCCCAAAGCACCTGCAGGCACAAGGATATAGATATTAACACCAGCATGAAAAAAACCCTGATTTTAATAAACCTGCAGTATACAGTAAACACAGAGACACTTCTCATCATCTAATCAATTCACAATGGACATCACATCCCATCATTCATCACTTTCTTTTTGAATATTCTGTTTCACTTAAAAATAAAATACACAAGTAAAATGTGTTGGGGACCACAGGTTTTAAATTATAACAAAACTTTCTGCTCAGTTAAGACTGGAGAACAAGCAAGATGATTTAGAAGACTGAGAAAAGTATTACAGCTTTAAAAAAGAACAATAATGATGTAACTATTTATTAATATTACTCACTATGAGTGTATGACACATTGATAAGATGCATCAAATCATATTTTCATCATCAACTCAAATCACTTTGGAGAGATTAAAAAAATAATTATATTATTATGAGAACAAATATAATTGCAAATGTACTTGCCATTATCCCATTATTAACACATTTACTGTTATGTTCATCAAAAGAAAATCTTAACTACAGTGTGACAAGTGATGAGCATCTTCAATTATAAACAACAGAAGTTAATGGAAAGCCCTCATTTAGACTCATGTATGTGTGTGTGTGTGTGTGTGTTTCACCTTATCTATGAGGGTGGCAGCACTGGATGTGCTAACAGTCATGGACACTATAGCGCGTGTGATGCCCACTGCAGCTACTACAAACACCTGAAGTACACAGAACGAGTAAGTAACAGCAGACTTATCCTCAATAAGTCACATGAACTTATGGTTTTGGGTCAATGGCCGTGGAAAGGTTTGGTGCTTACCAGTATATAGAACGCCACGAAGATGGGGCTGGAGGTGAGACGGATCTTAGCACGAGCAGATGGAAGTTTCCACATCAGAAATATTAAGAACGCCACATTCGGGATGAGCAGCATCAGGTCCCAGAATCGAACCCTGATAGAAAACCAAACCAATGCTTACTGTAGCTCTACTGATGGGATAGTCCCGATAATGATTTTAACCATAACTCAGATTATAAACAAGTCTTTCATTACAGTAATACCAGCCCACACACGTCTAAAACAGGATTTTCAACTTTTAACTGTGATGGAAAATACCAAAAACATTCCAAAAGGCTATCCGTGTCATCGATAAACAGGAATCGATGACACAAATAGCCTTTTGGAATGTTTTTGGTATTTTTAGTGTTTAGTCACTTAAGAAAGTGACTAAACAAGACAAACATTTTAGTGGGTCAATTTAATGTTTTGGTTTTAGGCAAATTGTATGCCATATGTTCTCTGTAACACTGATCAAGAAAAAAATAAGACAAAGATATGAATTTAAATAAACATAGTGCACAGAAAATGTTAGAAAAGAGTATCTGTCATAGAAAATGTAGAACAATCATGGCCACACATTTTTACACACAGTATATAAAATTGTTTTAGAATCATGTGTTTTGGTATTCTTCAATAAACTACAAAACAAGTAATAGCCAATCAATAACTACACTTCTGATGTTTTACTTTCAATAAGAATCCGTCATGGCACACATTTTTTAAAAACCAAAGAATAAGTAATTACTGCCAAACCCCCAAACAGCTATTACTTCTGACAACCCATAATGTCTTTAAACTTTGACATGAATGACTTCAGTGTGATTCAACATCGCAGTGCTGAAGTTATCTCAGATTCTACAGTAGACAAAAATGAACTGCTGGGTTATATGAGATACTGAAAATCCAGACACTTCAGTTGACACAGAAATAAAAGCAGAACTGAACGCTCATGTAAATAACCTGTGAAATGTGAAAATCTCATTTCACAGGCTTTACAAAAGTTCCTAGTGTTTGATCCTACAAAACCCTCTTCAGTCTCCATGGCAATAAACTTTATTCAGATTTAAACATGGCAAAAATCCCAGTTAAAACTACTCTTGATATCACAACATTTATTAGAATACATACAATAGCAACACTTCAGCAGGTTAAACACACTTTTAGACATACAGTATAGTGTATATAATTATAGTAGTCTTTATAAACCATACAGTATATGTTTTATCTACAAACATAAGAAAACAGGCCACACAAAACCCTTATTTTCGACAAAACTATAAATCTGGGGATTGTTAAAGTGAAACTAGGAACAGCTTTGTCAGCTTCCCGGCACATTTAACTTGTGTGAATGTGTGCTGATACATCACATATACAAAGGAAGTAGGAAATCTAATTTAAAAATAGACATAATTAACATTTACTTTAGCAAAAATAGACGTACCTGGAATCTCCAATATCCTCATAGAGTATCTGCAGACACTTGTGTGGTTTTGTGATGTTGATCTCATGTTCTGGAGTGAATTCAGAGCTGTTGTCCACTATGGGAAATACACTGGTATTGTCATAGTGAGCAAACTTTACACTTTGTGTAACTCTCTCCAACATCCTGGATTTAACCTGTTTAAAAAGACAAACCTGCTTTAATTCACCGTCACCTGTCTACAATTTATTCCAATACAACACACACATTTATTGAAACTGCACAGGCATTTCACAGCTACGGAAATCAAACGTCGATGATTACATACATGAATTGTATTTAAATATTTTGCATAACAAAGTTACTGTTGTGGAATGTGCATGTATACATAATGTTACATAAGAGAGACCAATGAGTCTGTGTAATGTAACATAATGTATGTAATATAACGTATTAATCTGTAGAAAAGTCTAAAGCTTCATTAAAAGCGAATCTTTCTTTATCTGTTACGCGTTTTTATTGAATTGTATCATGTGACACATTACATCGACATATTAGGTGATAATCCACAAAAAAAACACAGCTCACCTTTAACTGCTAACGATTTCCGATCAGAGGCTAATGTTGTCCAGCATAAATACCACCGTTCGGTTTAATCGAGTCATATTAACTTAAATTCGTATGTCCGCTGTTTGTTGTTTACAGACGGAATGAAACTGATGCGTCAGTCGCGTAGCTTGTCAGATAAAAGTCAGCGTGAATAAAATTACCGGAGAAAAGATGGCCGCCATCTATGAGACACTTCAAAATAAAAGCCTTAGCTAACTTCCAGAAATGATGGCCGAAATCCGTGTGACACTTCAAATTAAAAGCCTTACCTAACTTTCCAGAAATTATGGCCAAAATCTGTGTGACACTTCAAAATAAAAGACTTACCTACTTTACAGAGATGATAGTTGCTTTCTAAGCAAAACTTCAAAATAAATAGTTTACAATTATAAAACAATACAAAGGCAAAGACAATACTCAATAACTGCAAAACTAGATGTTTTTGTTTATTTTATTTTAAAAAGAAGGAAAACTGTAGTACACATTTTACAAGAAAAGAAACAGCATTAACAGTGTATTTTTGGAATGAAAAGCAAAGATGTCCCTTTTTATATTTTACAAATTAAATGCATATAATGAGCTTGTGAAACACTTTTTCGAGTGAGATCAAGTAAAACATTGTAAGCAGATTTAAATGTTTATAAAGATTAGAATGCTGAAACCAGCAGATACATGAGAACATTAGCAACCTAAAAAGTGGTTCAAATAACATTTAAATAAAAATCAAATGTTTAAATACTCTACCTTCAAAAAAGAACAGAGGACATATAGACGTGGTGTAAGATATTAAAATAAAACAACTTGTTATTTGCATCAAATTAAATATCTCTTTTTTAAGTTTAGCTACACATTTGTGTAAAATCCCTAGTTTACTGTTATGTGTGCTTTGGGATGACCAGACATCATCCTAACAGCCATATACACAGGCTGTGTAAAGTTCACTGTAAAAGTGTGAAGATGAGTTTTTTCCCCACTCACATCACTAATGCTATAAAACGCTAAAATACCACGACTGAAGCTGAGGTGTATTTCCATTTTCTTCAGAGATGGAGTACGTCTAAGCGGCGTGTCCTTTCCATTTTCATAAGCCCTCAGCAGGTTATCACAGTACATAAGGCACCAGGACCCAGCAAGGCTTTCCAGGCCACTACCGGATCCAGAGCAGGGCAGCCCACCGTAACACAGAGCTAAAACCCACGGACAACCTTCACCCGAAAAGCTCCAAAGATGCTCTCCTCCGGAGAAGCTCTGGGAGCTCAAAGCCTGGAAGAAACTAGAAAATCTCTGAGGACTGGCTGGATATGGCTGCTTTACTACACTAAAAGACAGTGTTTTAAGATCCTCAGACAAGAGCAGGTTAGGGTGGATGGTGTCTGGGTCGAACGTCATCTCTGAAGGGTTGAGGACAACTCGTAAAGCTCGCTGGGCGGATCCAAGCCCGAGACGGAGTTGAGTATTATGTTGTTCCATTTCCTCACAGACCTTTTTTAAATTGCTGAATAACTCCATGTCACTTGCAGAGTCCTCCAGTGGCTCCAGAGTCAAGCTGGAAACTTGAGTCTCAATCTTTTGGTTCTCATCGTTGAAACGTGTGTCGTCATTTTCATCCATCAGGGTATTGACCTGGAGTTCTGCT
The DNA here is from genome assembly GCA_019155185.1 of Beaufortia kweichowensis. Lineage (NCBI taxonomy): Eukaryota > Metazoa > Chordata > Actinopteri > Cypriniformes > Gastromyzontidae > Beaufortia > Beaufortia kweichowensis. The sequence continues at coordinate 16,185,462 of CM032798.1, forward strand.
GTCTTTAGTTTTTGCTGGAGGTCTGATAGTTTAATCACTCTGTTCTGTGCAGCATCTTCTCTGGACTTCAACTCGACCTCAAGAAGCTTCATACCAGTGATGCTGTAGGTCTTAACTAGCTCTGCCATTTCCTCAAGTATCTTGCTAACCTCTTTCCTCAGATCAGCATGCGTCACCTTTACTGAAGCCTCTTTTTCTTTCTCTTTGGTCACTAGATGATCCACAACAGCAAGCTTTTCACGAAGACTATTCATTATGGGAACTAATCTAGACGTGCGTTCATTAAATTCAGTCTCCAAAGGACCATCTTGTTCTAGATCTGTTGACTCACAGTTTTCATCGCCAGCATCTGTTCCGTTTTCTCTCGTAAAAGACTTGACGTTATCATTCACTACCTTTTCTGCTGCAGTGGGTTTAAGTTCAGCACTGGTTGTGAGCTTGATGCTTTCTTTGTGGCTTTCAACAATGCTTTTCAGTTTAATATTTCTTGGTAGGGACTCTGGGTTCAGATGTTGCTCTCCACACACTGGGCAACAAAGTTCTTGAGATGTTTCTTTATCTCTCTTGTGTACTTCCAGACAGGTCAGACAGAAACTGTGGCCACAAGGGAGTGTGACTGGGTCAAGAAAGATATGGAGACAGATGGGACAGATGAGCTCGTACTCCAGACAGTTCTCAAAAGACGCCTGAGCCATGATGACTGTTTCTGGTAACTGTGGAATACAAACGAAATAAAACACGTAAGCTCTGACTTCAGTGCATTTGTATAGCAGAACAGTGGGGTTGTGCAAAAATTAAATATATAACAGCAATTTCTATATGTGATTTTTGGTACATGTTATTTTTAATGTGAGCTTTTGGACAGATGCCTATTGCATACAAAATTGAGAAACACACAATAACACCTTTGTCACCTGTATGTAAAATAATAAGTTTTTAGTCAATTTTGCATCGATTATAGAGAAATTATTGAATTATTGATTCAAAAAATAAATTTCTTACTTAATATTTTTGTCTAAATATTTTTTTTAAATCAGGATACATTTTCTTGATAAGCAAAATTGTCTAATGTAAGTCTTGTTTTATATAAAAAAAATAAGTTTATGCATAAAATAAGCAAAAATATCTGCCAATGAGGCAAGAAAATTCAACTTAAATAACGTTTTACCTCTTTACTCGTACTTAATTCAAGTATATTTTCTGCTTTTTTGCTATTTTTTGCTAGTTTTAAGTATAAGCTCACCTAATGTTTATACTTTTCCATTCATTAAACAAGACTAAACAAAATATCTTAGTATTTTGTATTTTGCTTATCAAGAATTTCTTAAGATATTTGCACTGCAAAACAAAAAAATACTATGCAAGAAAATTATTTTTGCAGTGCACAATAATGTTGCCATGGTTACCTCATCATATAAATATGCGCCAAAATTAAGCTTTTAATTGTTGAAAAATGCCACATTAACTGCGCGCAGCTACACATTTAAAACTTTATTTTTGAAAGGATTTTTCTACCCTATGGACAGAAATACACAATCTAGCTTTAGTGTTTTTGTAGTATTTACGCTACTGAAATGATCCTTGTGTTTACTGCACCGTTAAAGCTTTTATTGTGACTTCCTTTGTAGTCTGTGACATCTCCCGTCTTCTCCATCACTGGCCACTCGACGGATTTTAACAAACTTGTATATTATATGTCTCCCTTCTGTTTATCATGTCTAACACATAACACGCATCTGTTCAGCCATTTTCAAATAAACTAAACGGAGAAGCTTTTCTTACCTTTAATCTGCGAATGTGAGTCAGATTTAAAACAACTCTTGCTTAGATAATGAAGTGAAACTGCTCGCCGCCTTTGAATGCTGTATATTACTTTAATATGTATGTTAATTTGACTGCGCGATGCATAACGGCTTCCGGTAAGTTTCGTTTTCCCGTGTTTTAGTGTCGTACACGTACACGGTTTATTTATTACGACAAACCCCATAGTCACGCGCGTTAACGATCTGTATAATTTACTTACCTTACCGTTTTCTATGGATTACAGTGCAATGCCTGCTAAATTAAGGTTGACCGCTTCAGATATTAAAGATATGAGGTGTGTATACTATGCAAAACCTAAAACAGAAGTGTTATCTGTTACACCTGCCACCCAGAGTCAATTTACAGCTCTACACACCTTTATTTAAGAGTTGTGTCATTTCACAACAGTAGAAATCAGAATGCGAAGGTCCACCTCAAAGAATGTGTGTGTGTGTTGCAAATATTGATCATGACCATCTGTAAAGTAAGACATCATGTGACGCATTTTGCAAAACATCCTATTGTGGCATCTTTATCTGTATACAGAAGATGGTTTTGTAATACAGACACAGACAGCTTTTCTCACAGACAACAAACATTTTTATGTTACGGTTTTCTGGGTGGTTGCCAGGTTAGGGAGTTGTCCTGCACTTGCTGGGATGTTGGGTGGTTGCCAGTTTAGGGAGTTGATGTGCCCTTGCTAGGGTGTTTTTTTCCTTCTAAATATGGCAATGCAAGTCTGTAATTTATTTTCACCTTTTTTTGTTATCCAGTATGTGAAAATAATCAAGTCCAGTGGCTTAAAGCAGTAATGGCACCTGTTTTCAAAGTGTTGTATGTTTTGAGATTTGTTCACGTTGGCAACCTATTACCTGGCAACATTTACCACATAGTGTTAAAGGATTGTAAGTATCTTTAACCCCAAATATTTATAACCCCCACTAATAACCCCCACTAACTAATATAAAAAAATCTGATATGTGTCTAATATAAAAGTCATGCTGGCCATGCTACAGCGTTACTTGGGAATCACACAATTATTTTATTGCTTCAATATCTTATTAAACACAAATGGAAGCCAAATCACTATGTACCAGATTGTCCTTGTTTTTCCTCAGTTTGAGATCTTCTAAATAAATAAAATTACAATTGAGCTGTATATAGTTTATGCATATAAAAAATGAACACTCTTACAGTAACCAGTCCCATGAAGTCAGTATTAAAATAAATGTACATAAAAAACATTTGAAATCATCATAGGCAATTATTTGGAAGAGAACTTGAAATGAACTTACATTAATAAGATCCACGTAGCTCTTGTAATAATAATTTAGTTAAAGTGCACATACTTATGTGAAGGCACACAATGGCATCATTCTGTTCCTATATGGGCCGTACAAACTTTTTCTAAGTACTCAGTATTTCCGATAACAAAAAATGAAATGTAATGTTCTGTTATTATTGCATCTCTAGCTTTTGTTTGATAAATCTGTTTTCAAATCTTAAATCTTGAATTGTATTCATGTAGGATTATTGGGGCGCTTGTGTGTATACAGATGTGAATCTCCAGCATAAACACTACAGCAGCTCTATAGAAACATTATAAAAATGTTACAAAAATGAAAACATGTACAACCGCTTCCTGATCAGCACAAGAGGTGATTTAGTTTGGAGCGAAACCAGTGCAGGGAGACAAACAGACAGATGTTGAGTCTAGATCAGGGCAGCGAGGTCCACCGGAGGTAACGGTTCTCTCCAGTATGAAAAATGACTGAACTCGGGACATTCGAAGGATGTGACAGGATCTTTACAAAGAAAGGGGAAGACATGATCCACCAGCTCGCTGAGATGAGAGTAACTGCGGATCACACACAAACACACACACATTCTTCCGAATTACTCGTGCATAGAAGAAACAAATTCAAAAGGGTTTTGGAAAAGGGGTAAACGATGAAAAGTAATTATATTGACTGCTGTGTATATGTTGTTTGTGTTGTATCTTACGAGGATTTGTTGCCTTTGGTCTTCTCCTTTATGAGTTCTCCTTTTGGATTCACAGTGAAAATATGTGTCTCTGGTACACCGACTTCCTTATATGCATAAGCATCCTTCACAAAACAAACACGGTCAAGTTTTCCCATAACTGCTGCTAAACGAACATGTTTATACCGGGAAGGCAGACTCACATTAGTTCTGTTGCCGAACGCAGCGTAAAAGGGCTGTCTGCTGGGGAGGAAGAGATCTCTGATATCAGAGAGACAGGCGATCTTAAAAACCTCTGGCTTCTTTTCGATCACCTCTCTGTAAAAACAAAAACACAGTTACAACTATACCTATTAACAGTAACAGTTTTTATTTGTAAATAGAGTTTGCAAGTGTGTGTGTGTGCTGACCTGTGTAATGCTGAAAACAGGCTGCTGGGTGCCAGTAAGACTGGTCCTTTGGGTAGAACAGTTCCTTTATCATTGACCCACTGTAAATAACCTTTAGTGATGTCTGCCATGCCTATAGCTCGAGCCGAACAGTACAGGAACTTGTAACCATTCCTACAAGAGAGGCCAATAATTCAGCAGCTCAAATGTGTTAATTATGTTGTTACATTACTGTTGCTTTGTTTGTTTGTTTTTAGTTATGACGACACACTGAGCTTTAATAAAATCAAAAACTGGTAACATGCGTCTTACTCGTGTATTTTGTGATATAGTTTAGCGATGCCGTGATGAGTCCAATCTTTTCCAAGTTGTGGTAAAATGTGACCCAGCGCATCTGACCTAACATGGTAGGAGAGAGAGAGAGTCTTTAATTAACCTTGGAGTTCATGTAGGTGTTCTTACTGATGTTATATATGTCCGTGACTCACTTTGTGATAGTTCCATCAATGTCCGAGATGACGATCTTGTCATCATAGTTCCACAGGTAAATGGCCGCCTCGCAGCGACACGTGCCCTGATACTGTGTGGTCACGCTGAAAACGACCTTGTTTGCTCCTTCACGCAGATGTAAACTCTCCTGACACACACACACAATTTATTCAGGTTATTGGAGTATGTCTGATCAAATTTTCTTTAAAGAAAAAATTCAGGTGATAAAAAGAAAATATTCAAAAATATCTACAATCAAAATTAGGCATACGATAAGGATACTGTGCACTGTGAGACTATATACAAAAAATAACCTTTATTACCAAATACTATATTTACCACTTAATGTAATTTTAATTATCATCATTTTATAATTTGTATCTTACGATCTGTTCAGAGGTCAACCGCAGGGATTTACGGTACATCTGACTGATGCACTGTACTGTGTTTACATTGGCAGCCTTCTGCTTCAATGAGATTGAACCGTCATCATCACTCGAAAGTTCAATAGAAGACTTCCTACACGCACACACACACACACACACATAAAAATAACAAAGTCATTTCTGACTTTACAAGGGCAAACATTAAATGAACGGTGCATATATTTCCCTAAATGACACTTACTGGAGTGAAGAGGGTTCAGCGCTGGAGGCAGATGTTTCAGGCTGATTCGCCTCTGTTTCAGGCTTCGGATTTCTCTAAATAGGAAACACATTTCACCTCTCGTTAAAATACACATTTAGGCATTTGGCAGAAACTTTTGTAAGGGAATCGATCCCACAACCTTGCTCTACAGGCTGAGCTAAAGGAACATAGATTAGATTCTCTTATTTCAGATGAACAGATTTAGTTTGTACCGCGATATTGTTCATGTCTTTCCTCCTCCATGAAAACCACCAGCGACCGGACTTTTTTGGCATCTTATCTTTGACTAGTTGATCAATGGTGCTCTACAACAGAAAAACACATCAGTGATTATCACTGAATGATTCATCATTGAAACACTGATCTGAAATCTCCAATCTGACTGACCTTTGGTAGATTCTTTTGAAAAGCTTGAACTGACAAAATCATGGGAGCAGCTACTGCCCAATTATAATACCTGAAACAGCAAAAAAAACATTTGCCATCAAATTATACTTGTATAACAAAGGTGATAAAATGGACAATAAATAACAACAAAAAAGTAGTTAGTGTTACCCTACTGAACTAAGTTACTGAGTTTAAGTTATACCTAAAATAAAAAAATAGATTCTATATAAATATAATACAAAAATTTTTTTATAAAATACAAAAAAATACTTCTACAAAAATACACTTATAGATAATATGTGACCCAGTCTGTGAAAACCCAGCTAAAGTCATTTTTTGTAAATTTTCTGTTTCGGACAAAAAAAATACATAAAGTAAAGAACATTCTGTGAAAATTTAACATTGACATCTTTAAAATAGTCTTGAGTAATGAGAAAGATTGAAATCATAGTGAAATTAATAGGTGGGATCAAACTTTGATGCTCGTTATCTCAGAATTAGATTTTTTGACTTTAGCCTGGTTTTCACAGACTGGGTCATATGCATAAAAAATGAATACAAATACATGCAGATCCATTATGTTTGATTTCTTATAAAAAACATTTAGAATGTCAAATCACATGAATAAAAAATACCTTTTGAAAATTTACAATTTTGAAAATGCTACTGAAAATTGTTAGTCCTGTAATTTTTTCCAGCAATTTCTCATTAACATTGTAAATACTGTAAATAACAAATATTACACAGAGGTATAATAATGTTGATAGATCTAAAGACACTAACTTTGAGTTAATGCAGATGACTAGGTTTGGGTCTTCAATAATTCCAGGGTTGTTGATAAAATCTTGAAACTTGACAAGATGCTCCATAAACTTTTCTGCAACAGAGAAATCAACGCTCCATCACAACATATCAATACTATGATGACCTGAGATATATAATATCTTAATTTAAACTGCTGGGTCAGTTTTTGCAGGAAATTTCAGTTTGACGTCATTTGACATTAAACAATAAAATTGCTGTTTTTTTATTCATCTCACACACTGCCCTCGTACCTTTACTGATCTGACTTATATCTCCTCGTCCGCACAGGGACATGGTCACATCCAGTGTGTCTGATGTCGAGTCAGACAGATACTCTGTGCCACTGTCTACGTTACCGCTGTTCAGTGACTGAGGTGATGGAGGAGACGGCTCGGGAGGCTGACTGGAGCGGATATCCAGGTCAGAGCGCAGGTCAGAGGATGACTCCAACTCACTGAAAATATGGAAAAAAGAATTTAGGAAATGTAGTAAAAGCAGAGGAAAAGAGAGTCATATCATGGCATTGTTGCACCTTTCAGAAATGAATTTGTGATTTTGAAAGTGTTTTTATATTTGCTTGCAAATGTTTGAACCTTTTTGGGAAATAAAGAGCAGCAACATCAGGATCAAGAGAGCATAAGTCTTCTAGATAGATGTCAGATGGGCCCAAATGATGACTGCGCTTGACTAGAAAAATAAAAAGTACATAAAATATTAAAAACCTCATCCCGACAATGGTAAACTAATAATGACCTATAATTTGAGCGGTCAGGCACAGTTTTAGAGTAAATGACAGTTTGAAATAAGTTGGTCACAGAGTGCAGAGAGAACTAAATCAACTACCTTTCCTCTTGTCTTGAGGGTCTGATGATTTAGAAGAAGACTCAACAAGAACCATCTGATATTCTGATTTGATGATAGACTCCAGGGTTGGCGTCGACGCAACATTCTCAGCATCCTGATTGGTCTGGTAGGCATCTAGCCCCGCCCCCTCCTCTGGTTCTTCCGTATTGTCTTGAGAGCTTTGAGCGATGGGCTTTGGTGCGGCAGTGATCAAATCAACCGAGTTTATCACAGTTTCTGCTTCTAAAACTTTAACCGTGTCCCTCTCACTAAACGTAACACGAGTAATTGCTTGGCTTTTGAAGTTGTCCGAGACAACATAATTATCACGGTTATCTGTGACGATTCTGTTAGTGGGTCTAGTTGCATCTGATGTTTCTGCTTGATTGTCTATGCATCTAACTCTATTATCTGTTAAGTCTTTGGTCTCCACTGCAGTCCAGGGCTTTACGAGGGAGTCGTCTATGAACTCCAAGGTCACGACATGAGTTTTGGTGGCTTCCAGCTGTACGTTATTTAAATCACAAACTTTGTGAGGAACTGATCTGATGGTTGTACCAATCTGAGGTTCTGGTCTCACCACGGTCACGGTAGCCGGGGAATCCGCATTCTCCATGTCAAAAGATGCTTGCCGGTGGATAGTGCGGAAGTGGTCAGAGGGGGTGATGGGGGAGGGCGGGTCAAACTGGGCATCGGGTTCTTCCCTCTCCGTCTGGCACACCTGGACAGAACAAGAGACATTTGTCATAAACTGATCAAACATCTCCTACTATTGCTCTATCTATATGCACGGCACCTTAGGAAAAGCTCCCCAGTTCCATTGCATTTGAGGTCCTAAATGCTCCTGTGTCTTACACAACTCTGAATCACTCTTAGGAGACGACGGACGACTATAAAACACACTACAGAAAGAGAATGTGTCAGGGTGGGAACAAAACAAGACATTGCATTCAGGTTTGGAGTGAGAAAATTAGACAGAACTAACAAAGTCACCTGGAGATTACCTCTCATTAACAGAACATTCTCCATCGGAGTGAGGATGAACGTCTTTGCTCTGAGGTCCAGACAGTTCCTCATTGGGTTCCTCTGACATCGAGTAGTATACAGACTTACTATAGAGAGCAAAAACCCAAAACATCAGTGAGTTACACCAAGGTCCCTTTAGGGAAGTCGGTACACTCTGAGGCCACATTTGGAACACCTGTGGTCAGCTATTTCATTCAGAGGAAGACCACAGTTCTATCCAATAGGAGAAGACTGATGATTAAATAACATATTTCCCACCAAAAATTTCACCTGACATAAACTTTTTCTAACGTTACTCTAATGTTACTATAACCTTAATCTAATGCATATATAACATTCTATAACGTTTTGTTTAGATCAAATTGCACTAAAAAAAAAAATCTACTTTTGAGGGTGTCACTTCAGCTTTTGGTAGCTTGAGATCATTTTATTTTAATCCACATAAGTAGATGTGTGTATAAAGTAATCTGCAATTTTATGTTTCAAACAGAGATAAACAGATGGCAACAGTTTGCACTTTAAATGAACTCCTAGTAACAATGTTTAACCTGGCAATTATCAGCGATTCCTCCTTATGGATGTCCTGGTCTAAACCTTCCTTCTCATCAGATGAGGACGTCTCGTCTAAGTGCGTGTCGGAGCGCACGCGCTTTCTACGTCGTTTCTTGCGGCGACCGGATGAGGCGGTGCCACTGGAGAGAGATTCAGCGATCTCAGAAACCTCTGGAAGATCAGTGGGGATCGGAGAGGTGCAGAGGTGAGCAGGAACCCGTGTCTAAAAGAGAGAGAGATACAGCATGTGTATATTGTAAAAACAACACCACATTACACATTTAACAATGAAGCATTATTGTGGACGTACCTCAAAATCCTCATTCTCTTTCACGAAGAAAGCCTCTCCATTATCACCCAGTTTCATATGCAGACTCACAGGTTCTCCGTTGATCTCAATATCCACCTGTGGACACACAATTCAAGTTAAATGAGCAGAATTACCAAAAAACTAAAAATCGAAATCAACACATTTCCAATCTTCTCCTAGTTCTTACCACTTTCTCTTTGGACCGCAGAACTCCCAGTTTTCCAAAGCGCACATGGAAGGGCGAGCACTGGAAACTGCCATCTGACTGTCGAACCACGATGACATCGATGCCTCCTGTGAGCGTGGCTGGGTTCAGTCCTCGATACAGCTCTTTAACGGTCACAAATACCGTCTCTGCCAGCTGACCCACGTAATTCATCGTCTGACACTGAGAAATAAGCAAAACAGACGAGTCAGCTGCTAGAAGAATTTCTGGTTTTTGGTGACATTGAGATTTTTCTGTTCCAGAGATTCATCTGACGCTCATGATGTGATGTGACCTTTGCACACAGAGAAAAAGTCTGATCCACAATGTCTCAACTGTATAATCATGGCAGATATAAAATCATGGCAAAAGTAAAATCACTGGCCTTAATAAGTTTTGTATTTGTTCCCCCTTCAGTAAACTAAATTATACACAGAATGGATGAATGGATGTGGGTTAAAGTATGCACAGTGTTTCACAAGAACTACACATGATGAGACATTTTAAACAAATTACAAACCTTGTTTGTTTATATTGTATATTTTTAAAAAGAAATTAAACACCTAAACCTTTTGCCAAATACACAAGATAACAAACAGGAGTAATAATAAATATATTCTGTATAACTATGGGAAAGAAATAATGACACTCCACCTATAAATATTCGAGGAAAGATAAATATGTATCCTCTATTTCAAGTTTAAGTAACATTTGGACACGTTGAAACAACTACATTTGCTACAAGGACGCAGTGATCATCACTAGGGTTAAAAGGGGTGGACAATTTTCAGTAAATTTATTAAGAAATATATTAAAAAATATATATTAAGAAATATTCAGATGCCACTAGACACTTTTCCAACATCACAGCTGTTAATATAACTACATTTCTATACAACAGAAAAATCTGGTAGAATGCTTATGGGCAGCATTTCTCAAACATACCAGGGACATTTTTTAAATAGACTTAACTACATCTGTTCTTACCCAGATTGACATATGAGGTAAAGTTCGGTTTCCTGTAAAGTCTGGAAACCTTCAGCTGCCATCGAGGAGTAAAAACCTTCTTCATTCTATAACCCTGATCAACGTTCTACCATACACACAATGTGTCCAGAACCTGTTTAACTTTAAATTCAATCCCTATTCTCTCTCTTTCTCTTTCTGTATTGGTGTGTGGAACTAACAAAGAGGTTAATAGAGAGACCCAGTACATTCAACTGCTCATCACTCACTCACACACACACGTTGGGTTTTCATTTTTTGTGGGAACATTCCATAGACGTAATGATTTTTATACTGTACAAACTGTATATTCTACCCCCTTCCCCTAACCCAAATCCTAACCATCACAGAAAACTTTCTGCTATTTTAGATTTTCATAACATGGGACCAAAAAATCTTTTGGGGGACATTTGGTCCTAGTTTTTTAAACTATTGTTCTAAACATACACATAAGCACAAACACACATAGAACACAAAGCCAAAGATACTTATAACAGATTTAGCTGCTCTCGTGTGTGGTGGGGAAAGAACAGCTGAGTAATTATATCATTTATAGTTATTAATGCTTATGACAGCTGTGAACAATAATAATAATAATAATAATAATAATTCCAGTAAAGCTTTACTGAACATGAAAACGGACTATTATTGATATTGTCTGTATCCAAATGTCCTACACATTAGGGGATGTTTCCTCATTAATCTCAAAATAAACTCTGTTACATATCTGTTACAGTAACTCATAAGCACTAGAAGACTGTGTAGTAGCTGGTTAAAAGAGAGCAAAAGCTCTCACATAGAGAAGAATGAATCATTTCTGAATGTACTATCAGTCATGTCATACCTTTAATGACTCACTTTTGCCTTTACTACTCTCCTTTAAATGACTTTAAATGAAAAGTTATCCACAACAATACACACTGAGTAATTGTTGTTGAGTAATTCTATCATTTATCGTATATAAAGGCTCATGATGGACGATGCGCTTTATTCACAGACTAATGTAATGAAGCTTTAATAAACATGAAAATAGTTAACTACTAATCTTCATGATTTAATAGAAGACTGGTGAAATTTAAAGATCACAATACACAAGAGGCATTTAAATGTACAGAACAGCTCAGCATAATCTTATTATGGTACTTTTGGGAAACAATTAGTATAAACTCAAAGAATTAATTCCTTTAAAATCTAAACCTAAAAGAGCACAAATATTGAGACTCTGTGTGAATAAATGTCAGACGATTGTATTGTCAACCAGTTGCAGTAAGTAAACAGCAGCACGTGACTCCTAAAACCCAAGAGAACTGGGTAATTTGTGTTTCCAACTGGCAGTCGTGCATAAATAAGAGAAGCCCATTTAAACATGAACAGAAATAACCTTTTAAACGTGTTCGTGTTTTAATACACCTAGATATATTGACTAGCTTTATAACGTCATAAATGACATAACGTCAAAAACAAAAGATCAATGCAAACCTGATCTTTTGACTACGTGTCCATTATTAACCGAATAAAAGCCAAGACAAAAGCCAAAGACATCTTTTAAAAAGCTGATTTTTCTTAAACATCAACACATCTTTATTTATATTTGTACATTATAAAATTGAATGACTATTGTAACAATTTAAACTCTGAAACATGCCAGAATGAGATTGTTACATTCTTAATAGACAATAACGTAACGCTTTTCAACGCAAACCCTCATATTTCAGACCCACTAAGTTAAATGTATAAATTAACACATTAAACCGTGTAAATCGTGTGAAATTGCTAAGTTATTTTGCCTTCTCTTACCTTAAACACAACAACGATGCTTTAAAAACTTCCTGTACTCACATGCACAGGAACAAACGTCATCACGTCAATCACTTCCAGTCCAATCACGGGCAGGGATTCGCCTCGGGACACGCCCTCTCTGTTGACGTGTGAGTTTATTTTGTGTTTTTCTAGTAATACTAGAGAACCACTAGAGGGAACCTGTTATATATTTGAGGGTACAAATATCCAGTTACACATCAAGTAATTTACATTCATTTAGTTTCGTTCATAAATATAAAACCATCATGTTTCTCATATACCTCTCATTGGCGTCATTGTTTGAATGTAATAGCAGAATAATATTTAACACTACCAGTCCATTTATAAAATAATTTACTATAGTGTCACACATAATTTCTGAATGGCATGTGCTTAGTTTTACTGTATGTGACCAATAGGTCTGAAAAAGCATATGGAAAATGCTATTTAATAACATTTAAGGCTAGTTTTATAACATATGTGTCAATCAAAACATGGGAAATCCTAAAACATCACTTAACCATGTGGTTGAGCATCTGATCTCATTTATGTCTTGTTTCAGCGCTGTGATTATTCACAAATGTCATTATCAGACACTGTTTGGATATGGTGTAAGGACACACTTTGAAAATGTTAAACAACTTTTGCAGATAATTAATGGGAGATATTAAAGTCTCTGCCAAGACGAGCAATATAATGACATAAGGATTAAACCATCTTAAGGAGTTTGTTCATGGCTCATTTCACACTAACATCTTAATGGCCCAACAAGACAATACCCACATTATTTTTCTAAAACATGATATTGAATATCAACAGTGTTATAGTAATTCCGAATGTAACAGATGGCTGTGTTACTTTTGTATTGTGCTAAACTAAGTTGAAAAACTAGGTGGTTTGAAACACACACCCACACGAACATAAACACATCCATTCCATCCATACAAACACACAGACACCAGGCCAGTTTTCTCTCTAAATAAGGCAGCTTATCTCTTTTCCTGTCATTTCATGTTGAATCCTCAGAGTCTCTCATCCTCTGTGTGTTGTACAGAGAAACAAACTCAACATTCTTTGCCCATATATGGCTAAATCCCTGCAGTGGGCCGGCTCTGTTTAAGAGAACAAAGACTCCTGATTGGCCGGCAGAGAAATGGGAGGGGTGTACTTGTAAGGCTGATGCTCTGGAGAAACTTTTGTGTCTCAAAAGTGTAACTGTGTCACTCTCCAGCACAAAGACCGTTTAGTGGGCAGGACCATTATTCCGTTAGCTCAAGTTGAGGTGAGTTGTGGAGTGTTATTGTGTTTCTCTGTTTGGTTTTGTGGCGTATTAAGGCTTTTTGCAGAAGTGCTGTTTGAGCTTGAGACAGTGAGGAAAGATCTGGATACAGTTGGTGACGTAGGTTCGGGATATGGAGCTGATCCAGAAGTGATCTAGGGTCTCTTTTCATATTGTTGAGGAAGTAAAAAGCTACTCTGGCTGATTAAAAAGCAATATTTCCCAAGAATTTAATTTCTAGGACTAAAATGTTTGTGTACAATGTGATTTTAACTCATTGCAAATGTGAGTGTGAACTCTTTAAACAAGGTCAATTCTATCTTTAATGCATTTGAATAGATCTACTGTTATCTAAACTCCAATAAGAGCAGTAGAGAAGCTGTAGAAAAACACTTATTGATACATACTCAACCCTCAAGTGTAAAACACTTGTCCACTGTCTTTGGATGTGGCCACAACTTGACTGTATATGCTCATCATTGTGTTTGATGTCACAGGTCAGAGGTGACACCCTTAATGTATTCATTAGCAGGGTGAAGAAACCCGAAACAAGTTTAGGAAGATAATGTCAGAAAGTCAAGTTTAAAACTTCTAAATGCTATTAGATTAGATGGCAAAAGAAGGTTACATGGTGCTAGGGCTTTTAGTGCATCTTAGATTTTAGTGCATCTTTATAAAGGAAAACAAACTCTCTTAAACTGAAGAGACAAACTGAAGCATTTAAAAGCTGCCGAAAATCTTCAATGATTCTTTAAATAACTGTGATGATAACAGGAGCTTCATGATTCCAGAGAACACAAATAAATGTGACAGCATCTGACGTCTTTCAGGCAGTTGGTCTGGACAGCTTCTAAATTCCTGCATTTAATCCAGCAGCTGCGCAGGACATTGTGTCCTGATGACTGGGGTTAATAAACATACAAACACACACCGCATGCACAGCCTGACAAAAGATTTACTGTGGATAATCAGTTACATAAATTCTGCTACCGCTTCATACTCACCAAACACAATAACATGACAGAGGAACGGAATAATGTAGTCAGACTGTTTAAGATTAAGTCCTGCTCAAAACCAAAGGAAAGATGCAATTATTGGATATTTTAGCTGAATTCTTTAGCTGTAGCCATATTTAAAATTGCCATTTCATTTCATAATATTAAGATAAATGTTATATAGCAGCATTAACAGAACAGATATATGAACATACATATAAAATATTCCACATCATTTGGTTACTGTATTGAGCAGATATTGATAAGACTATGAATAATGGCTCTCAGGAAAGAGCAATAAATATACAAATATGAAAATGAATGTTTCCAGAGAGTGTCTATAACATTCAGTAACATATAACTCATGAATTCATAAATGTGAAGTATGTTTAAAGCAAATAGTTATGAATGTGATGTTGGTCATTCAGTCATTCAACACTTCTCATGTTCTCAACAGATATCTTTAAAAATCAATAAACATCTGCAGCACACAGTTAAAATAATATTTAAAATTTTAAAGACAATTGTCACAAATATAAAGCCTATATATAATATGTATTATTAATATAATACTAAAATAATAATGTTCTTATATCAAACTAGGGTTACATCTACATTACAATATTTGATTATTTGCACACTTCTGTTTGAGTTTTTGTCAGACAGTTACACACCTAATTCCTTCCCATGTTGACAGCTGTAGGCCAACACCCAATTATCTTATATGTATGAATTTGTACAGTGTCATTTGTCATTTCAATGCTGTCTGCTTTCGCCCTAGTAAAGACTGTGTTAGGAAGTAGGGTTAAGGTGGATCTTAATGATTTTTTTCTAATAATTGTACATTTTTGATTCATATAATTCAAAGAACTCATAAAAATTCTGTGAGATCAGGTGAATCCAGGTTGAATTTTTAACACGTTTGTCTCTTTATTCAGACCTGACACACCGCCAAAATGTCAAGCAAACGAGCAAAAGGGAAGACCACCAAGAAGAGGCCACAGAGAGCCACCTCAAATGTGTTCGCCATGTTTGATCAGTCACAGATCCAGGAGTTCAAGGAGGCCTTCAACATGATCGACCAGAACCGAGACGGCTTTATCGATAAAGAGGATCTTCATGACATGCTGGCCTCTTTGGGTAGATTTCTCTATGTTGTCACTAAATACCAGACTCAATAATTGTCTCAAGAAATGACAAATTAATCAGGGCTTTGTTACCTGTGCCCAGGTAAGAACCCATCTGATGATTACCTTGAGGGTATGATGAGTGAAGCACCAGGTCCCATAAACTTCACAATGTTCCTCACCATGTTTGGAGAACGGCTGAATGGAACCGACCCGGAGGACGTCATCAGAAACGCCTTTGCCTGCTTTGATGAAGAAGGAACCGGTAAAAACCCAATAGCTTAATTAAATGCATTCAGCCAGTCAGATGGACAAGCTGTGTATCAAAATTGAATGTGCTAAACTGCTGTTCACTGCCTATAAACAATCAGATAATCATTTTTTATCTGATGTTTATGTGTTCTCTGTATCTGCAAAGGTTTCATTCATGAAGATCACCTGCGGGAGCTGTTGACCACCATGGGAGATCGCTTCACAGATGAAGAGGTGGACGAGTTATTCAGAGAAGCTCCTATTGACAAAAAGGGCAACTTTAATTACGGAGAGTTCACACGCATCCTCAAACACGGCGCCAAAGATAAAGACGACATGTAGACAGTCATTCTACACACATCACCATATTATTTTCAAGTAATATTCAGTGATCTACGAAACATGGAAACATAAGATACAATTTTATGCAATTATTACATGATCAGATTATGTTCGATTGAATGTAAATTGGCTTTTTTGTTGCTTTTATGAAAGGTTTATGAAAGTTCAAGCAGTGTATGATGCAGTTGTGGTTGTACAACTGAATCGACTCGAATCAAATCAATGTTAGAGATCCCATTAACCTGCATTTATGCCTAATGCATTGTGCTTTAGTTTTTTTATGCGAGCACTTATAAGGATTCTCAGTTTCTTCTTCGTATGATGTTTGAGGCATTATGGGTATTTTTAACAAACATTCTGAAGTGACACAGTAAAACCAATGGAAAAACAAAACATCATTTTGTCAAACTGCACATCTTCAGCCCAGACATTGGGATATATCAACCTTTTTGTGGTACCACAGTCTGCATTTACCCATCAAATCCTGTGAATATCTGGTCTGTGAAGTTTGTTACCTGTGGCAGCTGTCAGGTGTGAGCTATGAAGTCATCCGTCCTATAAACTGAAGTATTTTATACCGAAATAAAAGTGTCAAGATGGTCTCTCATTACAAATTCATTTTTGCTTAACCAAATAAAACTGCATCAGATATTTAAAAATATCAGGCTTTTGTTTTTAGTTTTACTATAAATTTGTTTATATCATAAAATGACAAACCAAACTTCCATTTCCCCCAAAATACAAAAACAAACAAATACAAAAAAGAAGCTTTTATTTCACTGTATATCTGTACAAAAGAACATGAAATGTTTAAGGCAGATATTGCACAAACTACAGGTTTTTCTACAGAAGCAAATAAGGCACAAATGCCACTTTTATTGAACTCTGTTATATACACACACACACACATGAACTAAAAACAATTTTACATCCATCTTCATGTATTTGGTCGTATAGTCGAGAGCTACATATATCTGATGCATGTCTGTTATAAGCAGCTGTATGCCAAAGACAAAACCTGGCTTGAACAATATTTACACATTTCACATTGTCGTATGCAAGACGTATTTCGCAAATAATAAAACGTTGAGAAGAATCAATGTTGGTCATTCTGACGAGGTGAAAAAATAGAGCATATTAAAAAATATATACATTTACTTCCAGTACCGTCACAGGAACTAACAACATTCTCACAGTGGTTTGAAATGTTGAATTGTAATACAGCTTGATGTCGCAACAATATAATAATGGTTGATTTCTCTTTAGTGTATTAAAGGTGTTCTTAAAGCTTCTGAAAACTATATCAACTATATAAACCGACCTGAGACAATTAAAACACATAAGCATGATGTGTGTACAGTAGTACAGAATGTGACCTCTGACCTTTGGATTGACTTTAATGAAATGTTTAAACTAGAATTATGGCACTTTTATGAGTAAACCAGAATAACGTAAAGTGTTTTGACAGCTATTAAACCCTACAACAAAACGAAATGCTATTGTAACATCTCCACGTTTCATGGAAACTATAAGCAGAGAATGAAGGCGTATGTAGATCCTCAAAGAGAAACTGTATTTACTGTACAGAATGATGTTTGATAGATACATTCACAGATTAAGCAAGGAAACAATTCAACAAAAACCCCACTTTAGTCCTTCCCCATTAAATTCTCCCACACACATCTGTATTAAATGTAACGCCTTAACACTGATTATCTACTTCACAGAACACCAGAAACACACCTCATGTGCTGGATGTAGAGTTTTAGTGTTACATGAGACCTCGAGAAAATCAATGTCAGTCTCGTCTTTGAGACGACCTCCATCACGCATCACAGACAGAAACGAGACATGAGTAATGACCTCTGCAGTACGATCAATTTTCTGACAATCCATCGCTCCTCATTCCCCGCATGTGAAAGCTCTCGTATCTTATTCTGATGTTAAACAGAGGTGGACAGATTGTGCTACAGTTTTGGCGTAACGACCAGGAGGTGAATGTGTACTATAAAGTGCAAGAAACATGAGGGAACACATGGTCAAAACGTACAATTCTGAGAATTTGGTAGCAGGAGGCTTTATCAGGCAAAAGTATTAAATCTAACAGATGACATTTAGCACCAAAACAGACTGTGATATTCAACTGCTGCATGCTGGTCTTCCAGAAACATTCACAGATATCAGTAAATCATGCTACATGAATACTAGACGTCTAACCCTATGAGGATATATGGATGCAGACAGGCAAACGCAGTTAGACGTGGAGCTCCTTTACAGTTTCCACACAGAAACTGAAGCAAGGCCACTTCTTAAAAAAAGATATCCTGAAGTCTCTTTCTGTCAGAGACGGACCCGATGTGCTCAGTTTCTTAGGACCTGTGAGCTTTTGTAATGTTCAGGGTTTAGATCTGCTGGTATCTGTTTGTGGTGGCCACTTGCTGCAAGTGAATTACACATTTCGAGACATTACAAAATAAAACATCTTCGCCTGGTCTCAAAGCTCCTGGAGTACTGGATTATTTTTGAATAGTATTTAATAGACTCATAAACTTCATGTAGTTAAAAACACTAAAACATTTGCTTTAAAAAAAAAAGTGTCTTTAAAATTCATAAAGATCAATTCAAGAGGAAGTTTGTGTCTACATGTCAACAGACTGTATAATCGATTGCTTCTGGGCACGTGTACCCAGTGTATCCAAAAGTATCCCAAAGCACCTAGTTTTCCATCTGATAAACATAAGAGACACAGTCTTAAGTGAAGTATCCTCCAAACTCATCACTGAACAGTTTCCGTGACAGTATTATGTGTGTACTTCGGGCTCCATGTGTGCGCCACTACATTCGGACGTGGACTGGTCTGTCGGGCTTTGCCATTTTGGATACTCCACACCCCAGATTCCACAATGTTCTTGCCTCCAACGACCACACTGGCGACACCGCCGTTGGTCAAAGCAGCTTGCACGACAGGAAGTCCTGGAAATACGTGAGTCATGACAGGAACCGACACTGGTAATACAGAATTCTCCATCAGTCCTCTTGTAGCATCACACTCTTTTCTAGAAGAGGAAAGTGGAACCGTCTCCAAATCTTTAATCTTGTCAGGAGCACATGAGAGGTCATCTGGTTGTTGTGTTTGTTCTTTCTGCCTGCAGTTTTCCTGCTCGGCCGCCCGCTGCAACGCCGCATCCACTAGAAGCTTTAAATCGCTGAAATCTTGCGGGCACAGCTCTGGAGGGGTGGGGGGAGGCGTGTTAAACAAGACCCCGGTTGGGCTCGCCGCTCCAAGATAGGTAGAAGCATGTGGAATGGTCGTCAGATAAGAATTTGGGGACTGATCTTCACAGCGTCTCAGAAGACCGCTCGTGTCCAACTGCATCAGAGCCTGAACGCTGCCATCCTGACTATAAGACCCTGATAACGGCAAACAACCCGCTCGGGCCAAAATGGCCGTCGCTGTGTTACTCAGCAGCCTCAAGTCCAATGTTGGAGCAGGACATGCAGATCGGGGCGAGGAAGCAGGGCTTTCCGGGGAGGCGGATCTTTCTGGTTTGCTGGCACGGCGTGACATGGTAAACTTGGTAGGATCTTTGCCATCTTTTCTGAGGAGGTCTGGCAGGAGTCTTCGCCGAGCGTTTATGAACCAGTTACAGATCTGAAAAACAAGAATTTGAAAAATGACAAAATTAACATTGGGCTGTCAATATAATTATCAATATAGTGAAATATTTGCTGAAATTAATTAAACTCCTGTTAATAGAGTCCAGACATCAAGAAAAATATTAGTCCACTAAATTATAAAAAACTGAAATACACCATGTGAGAACACGTGTTTTTGAGAGGCAATGTAATCTGTAGGATTTCGATTTTATTAAATAAAATATGATACTTATTAAAATACACAAACTAGAAACAAAAATACCCAACAAATGAAGAAAAGATGACTCTTCAAAAAACTTAAAAGAAAAACTATTTTATTTTTTATGTGCCCACTTATGAGGAATATGGACTGTTCTAGGTGTGACAACTCTAAAAACAGCACTTCACATGACTATAAAAAATGCTTTAAAACTTTAAGACAGACCTTCACCAAACATTTTTATATTCACCAAATATGCATATTGACACCTGAACTATCAGTATGATGAAACCTTTGGTAAAAACTTTGTTGTATGGTAAGGTTGACATTTGCATTCCGTTCTGAGCCCTCTAGTGGTACTGCAGTGAACTGCACGCTGGGTCAGACAGCTGGCACTAATGGAGACTAGAGTAAAATATGCAGCACAGACCCTGCAGCAGCCTGCATTCCTGTGAACTTACAACAGCACAGATCTCTGTGCCGCTCAGTCAGGGACAAAATACAGCTCAGACTTTTACATGAGTAATCAAAATGTTCTGTCCACCTCCATTTTCACCTCCCCTAACAAAGAATAGCCATCTTCAGGAAATCTTGTGTGTCATGATCTTTTTAGTTTGAGACACTTATATATTCAATGCAAATTAAATTGTGCTTGACACTCGTCGGGCAAAAAAACCCAAGCGTTTTCTCTCACCTGTGACACGGACAGATGTGTCTGTCTCGACAGGCTCATCTTCTCCATTTCTGATGGGTATGCATTGAAGCGATGTTCATACAGCCAGTCCCTCAGAACCTGTACAGACTCTTTGGGAAGGTTTCCACGGCGACGACGTTTGGCCGCCGCCTCGGATCGTCTGTGACCGATGGACAGGTTAAGGGGGAAGCCGTCATCTTCTCCGGGGTCGCTGTCGGACATGGCCGAAAACTCTGCGTCTCCATTGTGGTCTTCTTCAAAAGCTGAAGAATTAAAGACAACAGAGAATGTCATTATCTCATAAAAATGAAGTCAGAGGAATGTCAGTACATGAGTTTAGGATGAAAGAATTTGAGGATGTCCTTAAATAACTAAATATATGCCAACTTTCACACATAAATGATTACAAAATGACTACATATCTTCAGAATATCATAACTCCATGCTGATAATACCGTTCATTTCCAAACTACTGTATCACAGAACGCACTGCACTCGACTTACATTTGCAATGTAATGAATGAACCATCAAACACAGATGGTGATCCCACATACAGTTAACCAGATTAACTGAAAGCTGTTGACTTCTCTGTCATTTTACACATCAAAAGACAACAGGCCCCTAATAGCTTTTCCATTCACACCTTCAAAACGACAATCTCTCCTTCACATCCCCCAACGACTGACAAAGAAAGAAGAATCAACCTATCTTATGCTATTTTGCTCTTTCCAGGTGGTCCAGTACAGACTTCTGACTTTACAATGGAGTTAGTAAATGGGCAGTTAACTTGCATGAATAAAGAATTGTTCTGCTGAGATAAATCTCTTGAGCTAAACAGCAACAATCATATTTTGTAAATATATTAGTGTTGTGAAAGAATGATTTTTTCTTTGTTTTATAATGATTAGTATGAACTCACAGTACAGCCGTGGCCTAAACAGTATTTTGGCAAACCTGTAGTTGTCATTTTGTTCGAATCGTTGTATATAGTGATGGAGGAATAGATCACACAAAGCGCAGTTTAGTGTGTGTTTCTCATGCTGTAACCTGAAGCCTGAGAGCAGCTAGAAATGTGGAAGTTCCTGCGTCCCACTTAAACAAAGCAGATTGTGTGTGTGTTTGTGTCTCCGGACATTCATGACCCAGTCTGCCACTGTATCTGTGTCGCTCTATCATTTGTATGTTCTCAGATAAGTATACAAATAAGAGAAGACTGCGTTCACAGATGAAAACTGTTGTAATTTTGTTATTGTAAATGCATTAAAAGTAAATAAACTGTGGTTTTTACTATAGATTTGTGTGTTAGTTTTGGTAAAACGATGGTAACCACACAGTACACACTTAATGTGGTTTCACAAGAATAATCATAACTTAACTATGGTATTTTTGTAGTAAAACTATTTCATATGAATAATAATCAATCAAACATAGTTACTACAGTTTAACTATAAAACCATGGTTAAGTTTACCAATGTACAGAGCCCTTAATATTATATAAATTCACTTTAGTTAACCTGGCCTCTAAATTATATTTAAATGTACTAAAAAGCCATTCAACATTATTCAAACAATCAGTCAATCAAATATATGTGGACGTGCATGACGTCGTGCCTTCCTTATTTTCAAATTCAACACATTACAAAGAGACGTAGATTGCACAGACATACACAAAAACTAAACACAAAAGTCTAAAAGTTCCAGACCGACAAAAACACACGAGGGCCGCTGACAACTATCAAACGATTCGATGAATCTCTGCGACGTCACGTTCCGATTCACAACAGTCCCATGATCGCACATAAAATACAGAAACTGACACCAAAGTGTGTTTCCATACACAAATAAACACATGAGGGCCGCAGACGCGCGAAAACACCAAACAAACAAACCAACCACCAAATGCGAGTTACGTCATGAGTATGACTTCATGTGCGCTGCGCAGACCGATCGTCTTATAGCATCAATTATCGCGAGAAAGTTGTGTGTCCGAATCGCTCTCGCGATGTTTTGATGCAACACGCCGATCGTTCTGCGCAGCGCAGAATGAAGTCGAAAACGCCTAAAGTAACAAACGCACCTAAATCCTTAAATCTTTAAAACTTCGTGAACACATACAACCTAACACAATATGCAACGTGACAAAAATGAAGATGCATCTTACAATTTGTGCGTTTAGAGACCTACAAATCACAGCACGCAGACGTGCAGCACGCTTTTCTCAGGATAACAGCCTGTAACAGTCCCTCGCCATTCAAACACACACGCTGCATTTGCTCTCAACACAAAGCCACATTCCTTATAAAACAAACACACACTCACAGACAAATACACTCCAACTTATCCACCCACGAGACAAGCCGTAGACAAACCCGTGCACGTGTAAAACTCAACTGACCTCTTTTGTTGGATTTCATCCTGGATGCTGGAAAGCAAAAAATGTTGGAAGTTGCTGGTATGGAAATGCGCGTCCTCGACACTCAAGCAGTCGTTTCGTCTTGCAAACACACACAGCTGTGTTTACTCAAAGCAAATGTCTCATTAAATCCCTAATATTACATGAATCTGTCCTCATTAGTGTGTCAGGAGGAAAACGGTCCTGTTGACAAATATCTTCCCGTTTACCTGCACTGCTGCTCCGCCAAACTCTCTCTCTTTTTCTGCGTGCCAATGACAGGAACTAGGGCCCTCCTACACACTGCCAGGGGCCAATGAGGCCCCACATCTGTGTGTCATCACTCTTTCATTCAAAACTCACATTGCTTGCGCTAAATTTTATATTGACGTGCAAACGTTTGTACACGTAAGCACTGTCGTAATTGATGCTGTTATATTTTGTTTATGTTTATGTATTATGTACGTGTATGAACGTGTATTCTAGTTTTGCTCTGGTGTTGTTTTACAGTTCTGTGTTTGTATTTCCCCACGAAAAAAGTCAAACTGAAATCATATCTGAATTTGACATGATCTTATTACATGGATGTAATATTCATTCACACTATTTTATTTTCCTCTTTTTATTCGTGTTATTGTTTTAATGTCTTAATCAAACATCTTTGAAATATACTTTTAATGTAAAAAAAAAACGTATACTTTTCGTTAAAGTTCATTCTTCCCATGGGTGTATTCATGGTTGTGTTGATATTGTGTAATTAAAAACTGTATATGTATTGCTACATTGACTGCTCTATGTATGAGAAATACATATAAAAAGGTTTCTTATGTTATAAATATATAAAATATCTTGGTATATTTCATGGGATATATATACTGTATATATAAATGGGAATGTTTAAAAGCATAATTCATCCAAAAAGGATAATTCTTTCCTCATTTATTCACTTGTTATTCCAAATATGACATTTTTTTATGTGGAACACAAATGAAGATATTTTATAAGAAGATATAAGTTTACCCAATATGAGGATTTAACTACAAAAAACATAATTTTAGATGGTCTGTGATGATACATTATACTGTGGTTTTTAAAACAAACTCTTAATAATAAATTAGAATACTAAGCTTATAAATGTGTCTTCATAAATGATTTATCAGTTGTTTTCGCATACAGAGCAGATGCAGATTTGTGTTGCGTTTTCTTAATGCCTGTGGCAAATCTTGCTCTTTTGTATGCAGGAATGTGCAGTTAACAGTCTAGAACACAGGTGTGTACAAAAAACATGCAAGTTCTCAGATGTTTCACTTCAGAAGATAGCAAATCTATTTAATATTCTGATATGAAATGTCTCATCATGCTATATTTATTTGGAGTCACAAAACATATAGGCGATCCTGGAGCGAGTTGATGTACCACCACAACAATAAATCTGTGAAACATCAGCCATTGCATACAGTCAATATAGTCTATTGATTTATCAATCTATGCAGATCTATTGCTTCTGTCTGTTTTGTTTCACTGTTTTTTCAAACACAAATTTAATTCATAATGCAACATACTGGACAAAAGAAACAGCCATACACTCTTTAAACTTTACCTTGAGATTTACTGTATTTCTTCCTAAACAAAAGAGCATGACATACACAGTCTAAACTTCATACAGCATTAGACATACTGAACAAATCCCTAATCAGTAAAATATGTGCTTGTTTCATAAAATATTGATTTTTAATCTTTATAGTAATAATAATAATCTTAATTTTCGTTGCTACAAACTCTTGCATTTAGATTTACTTTGTAACAACCCTCAAAAAACTATAGTAAAAGAGTTGAAGAAAGAGAGGCTGTTTAGAGAGAGCCTGACGTCATCTGTCAGAAAAGGAGAGAGCGTTGAGATGCCCAAGCAAGAGCGTCCAGAAACATCCAGGGTTCAGCTCATCCCAGATGAGATGAGAGGGTTCCTACACTGCAGATCAGTCACTTATCAAGAGTATAAAACTGTTCATCTAATTTTTAAGCAGCATGGACGCAGAGCGGATGAAAAACAAATCCCTGTGTTTCACGTGAAAGTTTTCTCCAAAATGCTTGAAATTATATCCAAGACTCTCAACACAGGTCTCTTTCATTTTTTGAAGCGCACACACTCCATAATCCACAATAGGCTGTGTTTGTGTGGTTTTGCCTTCAGGGAAGCCCACAGACATGTAGACAACAAGACATGGTCTGGAAATAAATTATAAATAACAGTTTTCATCCAACTCTTAAATGACACAAACATGAAAAGCAAATTCAAACTTTGAGACAGAATTAATAGAATCGTGGATGAGCACAAATCACTTTGAATATGACATGATCAATTCAGATCAAACTGTGCACTGCATTAATTCATTATATTTCTCAAATATTGTGACACTTTGAAAACAACAGATTTTTAAGAGATTGAAGACTTTCAACATTTCACCCAATGTCAAATAAACAAAAACAAGATTTGAGTAGTAAATTTGAACTGTGTGCCATGACTTGTGGTGAACAAACAGTAAACTCAAATTTTACAATTTAAAGATCCTTAAACAATATAATAATTTGAATAATGAATAATAATGATATCATGAAGACATGATATGCATAGTCAACAGTGAAACAGCGTAAAGATACTTTTTGTGTTTTTATCTTGCATGGGTAAATTATTTGCTTATTACTGTAATGCATTCAGTAGTAAAACATATAATTTATTCTACATTTTTATGTGTTTTGCAATAAAATTTGTTTCCATTTTCATGAAAACAAGAAAAAAAATCTTAGTAGCCATAAAGATAGGCTTCATTTGTTTAAGCCAAAATATAATGGTTTCTTTGTTTTCTTTTTGTGGTGACATCTGACCTGAATGAACTCTTAAGGGGTTTTGAGATATCCACTTATATAAAAGGTAACAGGATCATCAAACATTACATTTCCCAGGTAAGAGGCACAAACCATGTATTTCTGCTACATCCAATCTAAACTTTGTTAACCTTAACAGGATATGACATCATCAGGTAGATCAATTATCCAGTGGAACTGGTTGTAACCTGTGAGACACTCTGAATGAATACAAGAGGACCATCAACACACAAAACAGGTGCTAACGGCCGATCGATGCCAAATGGACAAACGACTGGGAGAAGTTCAGAACAGAAGATCCAATTTACATCATCAGCGGCTGGAAAACACACAACAAAACACGATAATTGAGCTGTTAACGCTGCTGCGGTGGAGGGACAGAATAGGGGGAGGTTTATAGCTTCTTGGCTGAATGTTTGTTGCTTCAGAAAACATTCTGATAAGGAAAGCAAAATGTGGAAAAGTAATTTCTAAATGTCATTTTGGAATACAGACACTTTCCATTTTATTTTTAAGTTACCATCAGAAATTAAGTGATGATTTTTAATATTTAGAAAAAATTTCCTGCGGTTTTTAAAGAGATAAACAATAGCCCGGAATGTGCTTTTGTGCTTATTTGGTATTATATGTATTAACACTTCTGACTTTTAGACCTTTATGATTTCTTGATTGTAAATTAACAAATGTAAAAGTTCATATACAAACAAAAAACTTCCTTTACAAAATCACTTGGCAGCAAAACACCAACAAGGTTCTGATGTACATATTTGGGCTTTAGATTTATAAAGAGAAAAGTTTAAAGAGTAAATAATGTTGCACAGAAATTAAATGATAAAAGTATCATGTTTATCTCATTATCTTAAACTGTCAAGTTTTATCCTAATGTTCAAGCTGATCAAAATCACATCATGGGCTCTTCTTTTCCTAAAAGATAATAATTTTAATAAAATGATCTTGAATATTGCTACAAGGGTGTAAATGTTACCCACAATGACTACAGGCACTTCATTGAATACAATATCAGCTTAGTACTTCCCCTAAAGCAAAGCAAGACATGAAACAGTAGAATATTAAGATTAAAAAATGACACCCTGTACTGTACCTGTACAAACACAACAGTGAGAAAACAGAACCTGAGCGGGACACTGGACATCTTTTACTCAACAAACACATGACACGGATAAAAACCCTCTACTGGACCTCTCAGAAAATAAAATGAATTTAGATTCAGCGGTTTAGTTTTTATCAACCGACATTCACACCTGGAAAATCTTTCCAAAGGGAGAAAACCTTTAGGGGATTGTTCAACACCGTTGGCTGAAGAAAACAAATCGCATGACAGGAAGACAGTGATTTCAGCCCGGGAACATTAGCATGTTTTATAATTGGGTTGTATGCGTATTTCTAATCGTTTAGACAATAGAAGAGTTCTTATCCAAAATATTAGAACATTTAAAACAATCTGTCATAGAATTTAGGACACAATATCATTATCAATAGCAGTTCTCAATATTTATTATAATAATATTAATATGAATGATTGCAGCTAACAGGAGTCTTTGTGAGGTTTCCTTGGCAGTCTCTCTCTCTCGTTCTCTCTTTATAAAGCAGCTTTTCTTAAGGGAGTAG
This sequence comes from Beaufortia kweichowensis, assembly GCA_019155185.1. Taxonomy (NCBI): domain Eukaryota; kingdom Metazoa; phylum Chordata; class Actinopteri; order Cypriniformes; family Gastromyzontidae; genus Beaufortia; species Beaufortia kweichowensis. The sequence goes on from CM032798.1 coordinate 16,213,156, forward strand.
AAGTGTGATAGCCGAGCCCTTGAGCATTGTACAGGATGTGTCTCCTCTCAGAGTCGCGTCTGGGCCTCGGGTACGTAGATCTCGATGCTGTCAGCGCTCTCCGTGGCTGAGTTCTGTTTGACGGATTGAGCTCTTTTTGCAGCCATCAGCCTCTTGCGAGCCTCCTGTCTCTGCTTGTCGACCGAGTCGTTGCTCTTCTCTTTGGTGAGAGTGCCTTTACTCTTCCCGGGTTTCTTGGGAACAGGAGGAGCCTGTTTCTGGTTCTCCTGAAGGTCAAAGTACATGTGCATTACAGTGCGTGCATATGACATCCACAGTGAGCAATGTGGCTCTGCGTGAATTGTTCTCATTTCATCACAGAGGTCACATTGGTTATGTTTTTACCTGCTTGTCAGGTGAGTCTCCGGCTAATTTCCAGTCGTTTGATTTGAGATGATAAAGTTCATCAAACTTGAGACTGATGTCTTCTATGGAGAGCTGCAGAAGATCCCAGAAGCCGGCCAGATCTTGAGCCGTGGGTCTCGGGTTTGAGTTCACATTCTAAACAGATGACAGCACAGAGTCAGAAGGACAATATCTTTAAAACCTTAAAACAAATTGTCTCCCCCTATTTACACACACACACACACATGTATACTTATCTAAATGGAGACATTTTATAGAGTATTGTTATAGTATTGTAGTATTGTATATATATTATAACCAAACTCTCCATTTTATAACCAAACTCACACACTCTAACCCTAACCCCAACAGAAAACATAAATATATTATATATTTTTATATATTACATTTGTGTATAGCATTTTTAAGGATATCCCTAAAAGGAGGTGTTTATCAGGTTTAGCTTACTTTTGAGTACAAATTAGTCCTATAATACGGTTAATTAGACACACACATACAGCAATTCCTCAATTGTCCAGAAGAGGGCGACACATCTCAGGTTACAGACTTGAGTCTCATTCACACTCAGTATATTGTAGTATAACATTTAGTATGGCTAGTTTATAAATTAAGAAGATAAAATATTACAAACACTATAAACAAAATGTATGACAGAAATAAAACAAGACTGTGAGGGGGTGTACCCCAAAGTCTGTTGTACTTATTTTTACACAAGCAGCCTTTGTAGAGTTACACAGATTTGTGCAGTTTTGTCCATAGTGTGTTACTTGCCAGGTTCTGTTCACACAATCCTCTGAACTGTTGGAATTTCTGAGACATAAGTAGTTGCGCGCTGCCCACCGCACTGCGAACCTTTCCCAACACTACAGAGAGAGACAAAGAGAGACAGAGAGAGACAGAGAGAGACAGAGAGAGAGAGAGAGAGAGAGAGAGAGAGAGAGAGAGAGAGAGAGAGAGAGAGAGAGAGAGAGAGAGAGAGAGAGAGAGACAGAGAGAGAGAGAGAGAGAGAGAGAGAGAGAGAGAGAGAGAGAGAGAGAGAGAGAGAGAGAGAGACAGAGAGAGAGAGAGAGAGAGAGAGAGAGAGAGAGAGAGAGAGAGAGAGAGAGAGAGAGAGACAGAGAGAGAGAGAGAGAGAGAGAGAGAGAGAGACAGAGAGAGAGAGAGAGAGCAGAGACATCATTTTATTTTTCAATTTATATTTTTATTATGCAGCAAAGTCAAATAGCCAGAACAACCCAAATTATTTTAAGTATTTTTTTGATGTTTCACATCATTTGTAGTTAGTCTTGTACCACACACACACACACACACACACACATCTGTCTCACCTTCCTCTGACAGCTGATGTTCTTTGGTCTCTTTCTCCATCTGACTGCACCAGCCCTCCATTCTCCCAGACTCCGCCTGCAGGAGCTTCAGGAACCAATGACCATCCCGTCTGCATGCCGACATGCCCGTCGTCCCCGATGATGTCAGGACAGGGCCTCCGTTACCCGTTCCATTCCCGCTCTCCAGCCAGGGGTCGGGCGGCGGCAGAGAAGAGGGGTCCAGTGCCGGATCTAAACTCTCTGAAAATGACGATGAACTGCTCTGAGTGGTCGAGCGATGGGTCAGGATCTGTCGGGAGGGTCCGCTGGTCGTCACAACGACATCATCATGGTCACCGTTGTCGAGGGAGGATTGGGGAGGCGAGTCCATTGATTGGATGGCACTGTTAACCATGACTTTCTTTTCGACGCGTTTGGAGTTAGATGGGAATGTGGTCACAGAGGTTAGAGAGAGATCTTGGGTGTCTGAATCCGTCTCTTGGCGTGAGGCCATGCTACTGGAGCGGCTAAAACTGAAACACACACAAGTTTAACTAAGCAGGACTGAGTGACAAAGTCAATGATCTGTAATGGTCGTTTATTAAAAGTGAGATAAAGGAAGTGAGCGAGACTTACGTCCAGCCGTCCTCTACTTGAACCCCGATTGACTGGAACCTGGCCAATGGCGGTGTCTCGACTTTAGTCTGGATTTCCTGAATACAGTCCACCTAAAGACAGAATTCAAACTATTTAAACATGTCTGAATAAATAAGTTTTGTCTATAATTTGCAAATAACCCAAAGAGTGGGGTTTCTGTTAATTTCTGTTCCACAAACACGCAAATGACAAAATGAGCGTTTGATACACTCACTTGTATTCCAATAGAGGAAAGTTTTCGTCGTGGTACAGGGTCTATCGGCGGCTCGTCCGGGACGAGAGCTTCTCCCTTCACCTGCTCATTATGACCTTCACGGAGAGGACCGGGAGAGATGACGACGGCCGCTGGGATCTGAGGTTCACGGGGTGCAGCGACAGGGAATTGGGGTCGTAACCCCTTGGCCAGACAGTTGGCCTGTGTGCTGTCGAGACTGTCCGAGGAGTTGCTGCGTCCTGATTGGCTGTTGGCCTCACTTCTGCGGTCGTGATGGTCAGGGTAACATTCGTGGGCCGACTCTGTGCTGCTCTGAACGGTGACTGAGATGAACGGTTTGGAGGTGGTTCGAGGGGGAACAGGGGGTGGAGCCACCTTCTTACAGGTGGTCATACACGTGGACACTGCAGACACAGAAAAATAGAGACAGTAAACATCATAAATTCACATCAATGAAGCACAAGAGTGAATCACAGAAATAAAAGAAAATGTCTTGAGTGAATGCACTTTATGTCAATTTTTATAGTTTTTATTATTTTAAATTTACAAGTACTCATAATAAACAGTGAGGTGAGGTGTGGCCGATTATTTGACAGGTACTGGAAATTCTAAATACAAAAACAAGCTTGTGTGAAAATATGTGTGTTTTGTGCATGTTTACAGTGACCCTGCTGAGAGTTTAACCTACCCTGTGACCTTTTCTTTCCAACAACACTATTGTTTTTTCCATCTTTATACATGTGACTGTGTGTGTGAAAGAGATAGCATGTTTGACTACGGAGAAACCAAACAAAATCAACAGTGACAGATCAAAAACTGACTTCACAAAAAAGACTTATAAATCAGCCAAAACACTTTAAATTCAGTGACGTCGACAGATTTGTATAAGATTTAAATCATAGAAAACATCATCACTCTTTAAATATAAATAGTAATGTATTTGTAGCAATTACCTGTAGAATGAAAAAACGTCCACAGTTAAACTTCTGTGTGGTGTAATAATTTATTTGTCGACTGAATCCGTTTTTTGAATTGATTGCAAACAGCAGAGAGAGAGAAATAATATGTGTGTGTGTCAGCATGAGATTACACAGTCACACCAGGACTGGGGTGGAGTTGGCAGATGGAAATGATGGCAAACATAACAAGCCCACAGGAATTCTGTGTGTATGTGTGTGTGTTTCATGCTCTCTCACATTAAAGCATTCAATTAAAAACATTAAAATGCTTGATAAATGAAAGGTTTAAGTGCATAATAACACCAATCTATGTTTATGATCAACCAATGAACGATGTTTATTTGATAAATGTAATATATACCTAACGTTGAGTCTGTAAAATATGTGTCATGTATGACTTCTGTTAGGAGTACAGTATGACTAATGATGGCATAATTTTTTCAGGTGTGGCCCTGAATGTAGCTGAGACACGTCTATGTGCATCTCAAGCATGAGAACCATTATGAAACAGACATCAAAGGCATCTTGTTCTATTTATACGGTGTTTAAAGCAGTGCTGAATCAGCAGCAAAATCGCCTGTGGAAAGAGTCTCGACGCTTCAAATCTTTCATCAGCCAAGAAATACTGCGCAAGAAAACAGAGCATGTTAAACAGGCCATCACAGAATGTTAATAAGTCACTGGATAAATCTCAAATTAGCTCTTAAAGTGAGTTTCACATAATGAAATAGTCATTAAGGAGATGTTAATGCACCTTCAAAGGCAAAACCAGTTGCATTAAGTGGATCTTAAGTGATAATGAAATTTCACAATTGTGATTTAATGTTACTGATATTAAAATCAGAGATAATTTAAATGAAACCCTAATGCATGACATTAAGATACTGGCATGCCCTTATTTCACAATCTTTAAAGAGCTATTGGGAAAATCAAAAATTAATCAAAGTAAAATAATTGTGATATTCACAACCTAATTCAATATTATTATTTTGATTGTATAAAATTAAATATTTAATCTCTATTCTAGTCTAGTTATCAGACCATGAGTGGACTGACCCAGAAAACAGACAGCCAATCACAGAACAGGACTGACATCATCGCTCACACATGTAACACACAGACTCCAGCGCACGACTCCTGTCTGTCTGTTTGACGAAACTAAAACAGTGACTCGTATAGATGAAACATTGTGACGATGTCTGGAGGCTGATGGACGGAGCTCATGTGTGGGACGGTGAGTGTGACCTCATACGCAGGAAGTTGATGAAGAAATCTTGGAAACACGAGAAAGCCATGTTAAAGCTTTCGTCTAATATGGTTTTAATAAGAAAACCACACAAACATTCAATAGTTAGAATGTTCAGGAAATGCGCAATGATTTCTGCTCTACAAAACAAACACTAATGCTTTTCTTCTAAGTAAGAAGAATCTAGAACATTCTGGTTAATAATGATGCAAAACAATGATCCAAATCCTTTAAAGCACTAAGTAGCTTTACTTAGTCTAAGAATGAGAGCAACAGAAATATAAACACACAAACAACAAACAAGGCCGTTGTTCTAGTTGATTATTCAGGCAGAATCTGAGACGATAAAACTCCATTGGATTCCGTATGGATTATTTACTTCTGTAGATTTGGACTTCAGTGTGTGAAATACACTTCAATATAAAACGTTCCCATGAGTTTAAATTCATCTCCACAAAAAACATTCACCATGATTACAGTGTGGTGTTGGACATGAAAAAACCACCAGTTGTTTTGGTTTAATAAAAGCAATAAGCCAAGCGAGGCAGTGCATCAGAGTGATTTTACTATACTACTATACAGCTTAACTCATAAACCACTGGAAAATCTGAACTTTATAGTGTATTTTACAGTGGCTAACTATCTATTAAAAATATAAGCCTGATTAAACCATGTACTTTTGCTCTATTTTGTGCTCGGACACACATGATTTTTTCTGTCCTCAAACCCTATCCATAACCCTTACAGAAATATGTGCATGGCATTTGATTTATGAGCCATTATTTAGTAGGAACCAATAAAAAATTGGTCCTCCCAAGTTGGATGTCATGATCTTTTACTGCCCTTACTTTTAATTTTCTTGCCCTTACTAATATAGCTTAACCTGAACACACACAGACACACACACACAGATGCACACACACACAGGTGTGTTGACAGCTCTGGTGATAAACTCATGTGTACAGATCAGACAGATGAATGTGTTGGAATGTGTGTGACAACATCCTGCCAAATATACCAGCAATCTGAGCTCTAATCACACATCTGTTCTTTTCAAATAACACACAAACGCGCACAGACACACATGCAGAAATATACACAGAACGCTTGTATAATAGTGCATGAGAGTCTGAGGACAGATTCTGTCAACACATTTACACACATCACACACACACTCTCGAAACAGGGGTGTGAAAACTGCCACAACACACACAGCTAGAATGAGCCTCCAGGAAAAATGAGGAGAAACACACACAAACACCATTGTGATCGTACAAGAAGACAAACTACTACACAAGAGTAAAACCTACACAAAATACACAAATTCTGTCAGTCAGCAATCACAGATTTCCTGCTCTAACCTTTAACAAACACTAAGAACCAATGACCTATAACTTGTCTTCAGAGATCCTGGAATCTAGCTTATGCCTGGTATCATCTGCCAAAACTGTGTAACGAAAAAGAATTTACTGCAGCGGTCTTCATCTGTTTTTACACAGATGAACATATTTCATTTTACCCTGAGGTGAATGAATCTCAGCTCAATATGGGCTAAACTTATTATGTTTCTCTTCTGCAAGATTCTCAATTTTAGTTGGATAAAGTAAAAGTATTTGATTTGTGTAATAGTAGAGGGAAGATTCCTTTGTTGCAATTCATTTAAAATTATACATTTTATATAACAAAACGAATATATAACAAAACACATGTATATTTCCATACTTTTAAATAGAAAATACTTGCATATAGACTGATATTATTCTGATGTCAGAACTCTATCAACAGGAGTTTATGAAAATATAAACATATGGTTTAATATTATATAATATGAGAATAAGTTTCCACCCACTTTGCAGAAATAAAAGCAGCTATAAAAAATGAAAATAACTCAAATGATTTATGTAGTATTGTACATATTTATACGTTGAACATGTTATTTTTAACAATCACACACTAAACACCTTACAGATTCTGCAAGGGTATATGTAAATTTATGAGCACAAAAAGGCCCAGAAACTTTATCTAGGTGTGTCAGATGATTTAATGTTATTAACAAATGTGACTTATACAGGCACAGCCCTTCATCCAGCATTCTGTGGTCTAAAACTCTTGGGTACTTTCCTTGGCACTTCTGACCACAATCCTTGCTTTTCTTTCTTACATTCTGGTGAAAATACAGTAGATCACACCCAGCGGTCAACAGGACTGGTCAACATGCTCATGTGAGGTCTGCTGGCTCCAGCATGTGTTCACTCACTCTGGGTGTGATGAAAGTGGTGTAACTAATAAAAATCTTAATTATAGGCAATTTTTTAATGCACAGCCTATTTCTACCAGAGTTTATTACACGGGTATTTAATCTACGTGTGTGTTCCACACCTGGAAATCTGTATGAGAGGTTAAGATCAGAGGTGTTAGTGTGATAATATTTCTACACCAAGGATATCATGAGGAAAACAATGTTGCCAGGTAAGCAGCATCACTTATTGGCTTCTACATCAGCTGCTTTTAAATGCTGTAAAACCCTATAGAGTACAACTATAGCAACGGCAGCCATGAAAACAATAATGCCAGATTATCATGAGAGGACTTTCATACAAACCTTAGGAATGATTGCCACACAAGCACATCAACTCTATATTTTACCAGTCAAGGGGAGAAATATAATTTTAAATCTGTCCACCATTTAGAAGCTAAAAACAAACAGATCAATCAAAGAACATTTAGAGGCAAGATTGTGGATGACACAAAAGCTGTGTGTCGTCATGCTGTCTTATATTTAACCAAAAAAATGAATGTTATCTTATAACCAGCAAACTATGCCTACTAAAACCCGCTGAAAAATACCTTTTTTGGAACTGTTCAACACCTAAATTATATCCCTAGCAACCTAATTTAGTTATTCTAAATAAAGCATACAAATATGACATGAATACTTCAGCAAAGAGACTCTCTGGCAGCTACAGATTCATACTTTGATGGAACAAGTGTTGAATAATTAAGTAAATCCATAACAGAGAGAACGGCCATAAGTGCACAAAAAAGTTGGTCTTGGAAAGAAGATGGAAGGAGAACGTAATGAGACCCATGGGAGATTAATATGTATCTACTGATTTCCAGGAACAAAACAACACGTATTTCACAGAGTCCAGTGTCAATACACGTTAAGTATCCCGACGGCCAGAGTTCTGTCACAGTGTCACAAGAAAGACCTCTCCACTTAAAGCCCTTCCACCACACAGTATATGATTCACACACTGTCCTTTTGACGAAATGTTATAAGAGCTGCTTTGACAACAGCTTCAACAACAATCACTAAGTTGCATAAACCTGTTTGAAGGCAATGCACAGCATTTAAATGCAAAGAGATACCTGATGCAAAGTGATGCATGAAATCTAAAACCTTTGTAATGAAGACGAAATGCTTCTTGTTTGACAAGGCAGTCGAGTTCAACTGCTCTTCACAAATTATCTGGTGTTTAAATGGCCATTAACATTTTTAACATCTCATTAAAACTGAAAATTGTATTGTGAATACTGCGTTTGTAAAGTGTGTATAGGTATGTATCATAAGAGTTTGTTAAGGTTCCTGTTTATTAAATCTTAAAGAAATAAAACGCAACTGTATATGAACATTTGATATAAATAACGAGAAAACGTGATGATTAATAATTATAATAATAAAAGATTACTATAATGATATTTAAAAATAGTTAAAATCTCAAACGGAATCGGAACGCAGAAAACATCTAAAAAAAGCCATGTAATCTGTCATACTAGAATTAACGCTAAACTGTAACAAAAAGAATAAAAATCTACACGGATTTGTTTATAAATAAGATACATCTGTAATAATAACGATCTCTGAATGAAAGGAATGAAATCTCTGATCCTCACCTGTTCCGGGGTGTAAATACAGTTCGGTTTTGCTCAAATAATGAGATTTGTATTAATACTCCAACATCTTATCTGCGTCCACGTCGCGGAAATAAAGAAGTGTGGAAACGCCTTCGTGACATGCAGCCGAGTATTGTTGAAGGAAACAGCGCGTCGGTGCCATCAGTGGACGAACGAGCTGTCAGTCACTGCTTTCCGTGTAAATGACTGGATGACAAACCGACATGTCCCGCCTCCTTCATGTGTGACGTAGGCCTACACGTTGGATGCAGCACCCCGCCCCTTTATGGTGATTGTAGTGAATGAACTGGAGAAGGGCGGGTCTCTCTCTCTCTCACTCTCACTCTCTCTCTCTCTCTTCGTACAGTATTCAAGGAAAAACTACTTTGTTCAGTCACTTTATTTAATGCTACAAAGAATTAAATAAAAAACTCCAAACTTTAAGTTTTTAGTCTGAGGACAGACTAAAAGCTGAACAGAAAAAAACAACATAACATACAAAAGTAACAGAAAAATAACATTATGAAGGTACATATACATACAGGTCCTCTTATTAGCAACCGTTTATTTTTATCATGTTTAATTACATCTTTGCTTTTACTGATCATCTTGTGTATTGGCAAAACTTTTCCATATAAATATTTATTAGGAATCTATAACTCCATAAAATAAAGGATAAAGACTACAAGCATAATAATTCTATTATATCATTTTACACTGTAAAACAATTATAACAATGCTTTTTGCACATGCAACACCATATTACAGTATTTGAAACTATTCTTTTTAACACATCACCTTAATAATTAGCAACAGATCTAAAGTTTCTGTGCTGTTGCTTCAGGTATTAACATAGCATTATTATGGTTGTTTATATTTCAGTTCCCCTTGTACTTTTCAGCGGTACTCACCGGTGCTATTGCTGTATGTGCGTACGGTGGTTGTTGTGGTGGGTGGCGGTGAGTCAGAATCCATTGACGCTGTGTCGTCATCTTGAGAACAGCCAGCCTGGATGGCACGGAGGTAACTGTGACTCCGAGAGCGGAAGCATGTGGGCATGGGCATATCAGGAGGCTCGCTGGAGCGTAAGTGAGGGTGCATGTCATCCAGATCATCTGCATAATGCTGGCTCATCTCCATGTCTCGCATCTGCCAAGACAGATGTAGGTGATTGGGAGATGAAAAAACACAGTGATGGATGGCATGAATACATTGGCTTTGTTTAATTACATTATACGTGTTCAAAACTACATGGGGGTAACTGTTTTATATTTTTGGTGAACTGTTCTTTTAAGAACCTTATTTTGAACCCCAGAAAGAAAGTGCCTTGGGCTGAGATTATGTAGCCTGCTTCGTCAGATGTCACATTTACAAAACTGTGCAATATTCATCAAGAAGAAAGTATTTTGCTGTGGGTTCATTGAATCATTTCCTCCAGCAATCAGAGAAGTCAAAAAGTCATTTCTGTAATCACTCATGTCTCTAGCGTCTCAGTCACTGGATTTCTAATCTCCAAGCTGAGACTCATTTGTCATGACTGCAGAGATGAGAACGACAATGAATAATCTTTAAAGTCAGATAAGAAAGCAATTTTAAGTTATTTAGCAGACAAGGTCTTTTGATGGCTCTACCAAAAGCCAAGAGTGTGACATCTGAATTTCATGCTTATACATTATAAAGCATGATTTTCTACATCCCACCAGAATATCTGCAATAGAGACACATCAGAGGATCTTCTATTGCTATTGTGAAGAAGATGAAGTCAATATTCAGTGGCATAATATCTGTGTATTATAATGTGTTCTGACCTGACTGATGCAGCTCCCACGACCCAGCGTGCTGCAACCCTGACTAAAGTCATCATCGTCCCAATTTGGGAATGGAGATCCGCCTCCGATGCAGTCTAGGTTATCCAGGCTCCGATTCCCAGAGAACTCTCGCAGAGACGGAAGACAACTGAAATGAGGAAGAGGAGGCGAGAGAAGACGAAAATGGTCTAAAAATCAGCATCACATGCTTTACAATAAAATCTACATTTTACACTACACTACAAACGAAGCAGATGAAATGACTGAGCCGTAATGCCAAACCTGAAAATTCATTCACTATTTCAGAAATCTGATCAATGCATTCATGTGTCCAAACTTCATTGATCATATAAAAATGCTTTTTCCTTAAATACCCTTCAATTTATCCATCTATTTATCACATAAGATTGGTGTCATTAGTCTGGTAAGCACAAGAGGTCAGTGCTCAGGTTAAAGGATTTAGAAAATGTTAAAGATTGTTCAATGATTTGTACATTCAACATTTTTTGTATTTTATTGCTGAAATACCATCTAACCAGACTGAAGTACCACAGCTAATGACCAATCAGCAAAGCATTTCTACTCTATGTCAAATAAGAGCACTCAACAGATAAAGATGAAGAGCAGCCAATCTTACAAACTCTATGAAGGCTTTCTCTCTTTTCAAGACTCAGTTCAGTTATCTGCAATGATAAAACATGACCACAAATGATCTTTACGGAGAAAGCCACCAGAGAGTTACATAATCAAAAGCTATACATAGATAGCTGTGCATCTCAGAATAGGAGAACTGAGTCATGGCCAAAAAAAAGTGTATTCAGCACTCCTAAATTGAGAAGTGGTGTGACGTCTCCTTGTGCGGTCAGTGAGGAGCTGCAGTTAGTCCAACAGACGGACGGGTGGGGCAGTTTCCTCACTGCACTAACCTGACAGATCGTCCAATCTGCTGTAGGGTAGTGATGCTGTGGAGGGGGGACCAGAGAGCCTCCAAATCCCCCTGCAGCATCGAGTAGTCCAGCAGACGGCTGGAGAGAGGCAGGATTAGAGGGTAAGAAAGGGGAAGGGCTTATCAGGGAGGAGGGAGGGTTGCTGTTGAAGGGGTGGGGCTTCATATCATGAGGGAGGGGTTTGTAGTACAAAATCAAGGGAGGGGAGGAGCTTCAACACAAAAATCCTTTTTGACCCGTTTTTGTTGCCTTAATAATACAGTTGAACACTTATCAAACAGTTGAGTATATTGGTTGGTTTTTAAAAAATCTGTTGATAATGACTGATCTGAAACATCAGTAAATCATAGATTTATTCCTGAAGCTCTGCTTACATGTGACCTAGGAGGAAAGAGAGAGAGACAGCATATGGTGGACGTGCGAGAGGCTAGCTGTGCCTAATGTACCACATGAACAAACACAGCTGGATTCTGTGCGTGTATTCATGTGTATGTAAGAGAGAGAAAGTGAAAAATAAACAGAATCCTGATTCAGAAAGCATAAAATAACTCAAATCACACCTCAGGCAGGGTCTGTGACAGACCGCCAGTGTGATTCTGTGTGCCTGTACCATAATATATCTCATAGAAACAGAAGTTTGGTGGGGAACTTTATCTGTGTCTTTTAAAAGAAGACATTTTGAGAAAAGTCTCAGTGGTTTTGTTTTTATATAATGGAAGTTAATGGGGGCCAGTGATGTTTGGTTACCAACATTCCTTAAAATATCATTTTTTGTGTTCTGCAGAAAAAAGAAAGTCATACAGGCTTGGAATGACAGGATCTTTAGACTAACTATTCCTTTAAGTCCCATCCTACATTTGTTTTTCTTTCTCTAATTCATTTGACTTTGTATAACCTACACATTGAGTTTTTCTTACTTTCTGGAAGGAAACTGGTCGCTCAGTGACTGCTGTGTTGCCCGTAAGTAGCTCTGTCTCCGTGCGGCGGTCTTCGGGGAGGGTTTGGGACTTGCATCAGAGTCGTCGCTGTCCTCTAGATCAGCCATGGCTTTCACGTAACTGCCGCTGCGCATCCGTCGGCACGGGATCTCACCCATCGGGCCACTTCTGCCCGGGGTCCCCATCCATTCCCCTGTAGAGGGCATCTTCACAAACATCAGACAACATCACATTAGTTAAAAACTGATTCACACAAACTCAGCCTACAGCTAATACATGAAACGTCTAATGTACATTACTGGTCAAAAGTTTGGAAACACTTACTTTCCACATTGGAAAAATTGTTTAGATAACTTTCCACATTGTAGAATAGTAGTAAACTCATGAAATAATAGAATTGTAACTGTGGGAATTATGTTGTGACTAAAAGCATCCAAAATAAATGAACACTGTTATATTTTAGCATCTTCAAAAGTAGTCACACTTTGTCTAGAATTTGTAAAATTATACTCTTGAAATTGTATCATCCAGCTTCTTGAGGTCTCATTCATTCTGTATGTCTCTGAATACTCACCCTCCCTCGAACCTGCAGGAAATGACATCCCAGGTCCTGCTGAACTGATTTAGACTTCAGCAAGGTGCGATCCAGAGTGGCCGAACCCTTCTGGCACACTTGTCTTGTGGGACCTAACGTAAGCGTGGACCAGGGTCCCCCTTTACCAAAGTTCCCATCAAACATGGCTCCTCTCCCGTCTCCTCCCCCACCACCAGGACCCGGGAGTGCAGGGAGCGCATGGTGCTTTATGTCACTGTTACTCTTCGAAGATTTCAGCGTGTGCTCACTGATTGTGCTGTAGCCTTGCATGAGGTACCTGGACGCCACTTGGCGGTCCGGCCCAGGCCCAGATCCCACCGCCGTCCGGCCCAAAGTCATCATAGCCACTGGGTTTCTATAGTTACTGATATCGCTGTCCAGGTCGTCAGAACTCCAGTAGCCGGACATGTTGGACCGCGGTCTCCGTTTAGCCGCTCCTTCGCTCTTGGCCCGGTCTTTGCTTTTGCTTCTGCGGTGTTTGTCATCGCTACCGGAAGACCTGTTGTTGCGCCCGTTCACGTTACCCTTGATGGCCGAGTTTTCCATCGACTGCGATTTTGCGAACAGTTTCTGGACGGAGTGAACTAAATAGCGTATTTTTCCTGGACTGTCCGTGCGCTGTTGTTGCTGCTGTTTCGTTGTCGTCAGCGCGGTGCTACGATGGAACTGTAACGTGCTAAAGCCGTCCTGTTGCCCTGGCAACTGCTTCTCAAACTGGTCCAGGAGGTTAGGTGGCAAACGATTCATCTTTCCTGCCCCTGGAGGCAAAAAGAGTGCAGTTGTTTTCAAAACTTTATTGGATAAAATGACTTCAGTTTGATACATGTTATCATTTGTGGCCAAAAAATCCAAACCATTCAGAAAATCTGTACAAAAAACAATGTTTCTTACCAGATATAGTGGCGGATCCACTAGTGATCACAGCTGTCCGTCCCACCCCGAGACCCATTCCCACAGACATGGATGTGCCCAGTGTCCCTGTGCCGATACCCCCGATGCTGTCCCCTGCAGAGTGTCCAAAATCTCCCTGATCAAAGTGCGAGTTGTAGTGAATCCGGGGAAAGGTACTGCTGGAAGACAGCTGGTTGTTAAGGGGCATCAGGCAGTCGGGCGGAAGGCCTCCCGGGCTGGGGGCCGGAGAGAAGTGGTGGGGATCCAGGGCTCCATAGTGGTCCATAGTTGCTGGCAGGAGATACGGAGTATGAGATAGGGTGGAGGATGCAGATGGGTGGTAGAGAGACCCCAGGTGACTGGGAGAACGGGGTGGCTCGCAGTCGGACGGATGCCGGGTGCGTTGGGGGGTGTAGCCTTTCATGGCAGAACGGGGCGACGCCCCCCCACCCTATTTCAGGAACATGGTGCCACCGAGAGACACCCTGGAGAAGACCAGAAAGAAAGAATTAAGAATGTAGAAACATGAAAATGTGAAATAGATCTTAACATTTTTTGAAGGAAAAACAAAATAAGGCTTTTTCAGTCTTACACATACATACGCGTGCATGATTAATGGAAAGCAGCACAATGCAGTTGCATAACTTTAGACAACCAATAATCTACTTGACAGGAAAAAAATATGCATTGCACTTATCCAGTTTCCCACTGGGCATATTTTCTGCAAAACGCACACACATGCAAATAATGCTGGAAATACGGAAACAAACTGGTTTTTAATGCTTATTATGGCTATTTTAACTGCGCTCTGGAGTACTTGATTCTGATTGGCCAGTTGTGAGATTCCAAGGTATGTTATTCCTCGATAAAAATTGCTAAAAACACAGGGTCATCTGGGTACTGCAAGTCAACTTGACCTTTAAAATAAATTACTTATGAATAATTTAGATAGAAATATGTCTAAATAATAACATATATGAGAAAGGTCTTTCAAATTGACATACAGCACCAGAAAAATCACTTTCCCTTATTAACTTTTTCTCAATGTGATTCGCACACACACAGTCAAGATGCATGTGCTATGACATATGACACAATTTTTCCAAAACCCGTTCTCTCTCTCTCATCTCATGCCAAGATTGTGCACACAGACGGGCTTCATGGAGGTAAAGCGGATTGAACCGCTTGAACGCCCAGACCGTCTGTGCCATGCCGTCACCAGCTCAACAGAAAAAGGAGAGAGAGGGAGAAAAAGATAAAGAGATACCTGATAGGCTTTTAGTTTGACAGATATCAAAATCCTGCCATCAGTATCTAGATGTTAAAAAACATCAAGAGACGTGCAGCACAGCACATACAGGTGAATAATCTCACGTAGAGTTAAAGCGACAGAAGTGAAATAAGAAGCAGAGCATCCCATCAGCATGACTCACAAACAATGAAATGTGTTTTCTGGGAAAAGAGCTTCACTGTGGTTGAGAGAGGACATGATTCAGGTGAACAGAAGAATCACTAGTGGAAAACAACCACAGGAGCTCAGAAATAAAGGCAGGTGAGAGAAAGAGGTCTGAGCAAACGACAGAAAAAGAGCTCAATTTGAAGCTTAACGTGCTGCTTCCTTCTGCAAGACACGCCGTATGTGTGACAGATTTACAATATCATGAACAAAGAAATGAAACTCTGACTTAGTATCATTATATTTATGCATCATGTAAGACATTCAGAAATGTATGAAAACAAGCATTCCTTGGCAATTAAAGCCATGACCTTGTTGTCGCAAGCACCATGCTCTACAAGTTGAACTACAGGTAAACAATAAAGATTTCAATTAGCGAGACAGCATTAATAAACTGATACATTTACATCAAATGCCAGCAACAAAACATGCAATTGACAGAGCATTGTAAAAATCATGGGTTCAATCCCAGGGAACACACATACTGATTAAATGTATAGCTTGAATGCATTAAAAGTTGCTCTGGATAAAACCATTTGCATAAATGCATAAATATAAACGCTAAAATCAGCTCAGCAGTGAGTCCAGGTGATCTGAACTTCTGCTCAGACTGCAATAAACATGAATTAGTTTGATACTCATGTCACAGAAATCACAACTGTAGACTTCACTTATTGTTAACTCACTGGCAAAATGTTACATGCTTTCTCATTTTAATTATTAAATTTAGGTTTCTGCTGTTTTGCTTGTGACAGGTGAATCAACACATGTTCAGTATTTGCAATCACTCAAATGTATCCTAAAATGATTATTTATTGAGTATAAAAACAAATCTCACAATGGAAATACCGTCACTGCATTCTGACAGCAGGGGGTGCCAAAACATAATGTTGTGGATAAACCCAACTAAACATCTGAAACCTCTATCTTCTTCCCCTGTCTCATATAGAGAAACACTTCACGCAGTACAAGATTATTAAAACAAAACTTTAAAGACATTAAAATTATTATTCTACTCATCTGAACGTTTAAATATTAAAAAAGTACCAGTATGCTTTTAAAGAGTAATTGGTTAAAAAGATAACTAATTCTTAAAGAAGGTTACTTAATAAGACTAATAAGACTTAATAAATACGACAAGACTTACGACAGTAATATGTTTGTCATAGGTAGAGTTAGGTGTCAAAACACTTTTAATTTTCTTTTCTGTTGATCTTTGTGTTCAACAGTTTTAATTTAACAAAATGGGTTTAACAGCTTAAAACATTTAAAATGGTCAGTAAATGTCTGTCTAGATGCACGTCTGTCCTCAGGATAAACCTTCATGTTTAAAAGACTAATTAAATATTTATTAGTTATGAAATACAGGCCATTAAGTGTCTAGTGTCTGGGACTCAAAAATGAAACCAAACCTTCCATCTGTTCTCTTCATGGCCAAAAAGACCATTCTTACACACATTCTGATCACAGGATGCAAAAATGACCCTGAACTGTTTGTGTGTGTGTGTTTACCCCTCCTGTACACACACACATCAAGTGAAAGCATCAATTTGCCAGAGCAACATTTCAGTCACATAGAGGAAACCCATCTGTTCCACTCATTCCCCCACACTCATCCCTCTCTCTCAACTCTTTCTCACATTCTCTTTCCTCCAAACTCCATTTCTCTTCTCATGAGACAGGAAAACAAAGACCCTACCATTAGACTAAATATTGTGAGAAACATCTGCTCTTATGACAGACAGACACACAGACAGATTGTGTGTATGAAAAAGTCTGACAATAACCTTGTCCTCATTACATTCTACAGTACTGATTTTTGCCCTATTTCTACAGCTCTAAATATATTCTCTCTCTCTCTCTCTCTCTCACACACACACACACACACGCATGCGCACACACACACACACACACACACACAGTCATGTGAGGACCGTCAGGTAACACATCATCATCATCATCAGGTTTCATCAAGTGTTTCCTTTTAAAAGATGGACTGCAAATTTCTGGATGCAGCTTAGTGAGAACTCAATGTTCTTATCTAACACGACGTTGATCAATTGTGATCAGGCTTTGGTAAAAGTGTCAGTTCAGAAATTTTTTATCTCATACCCCCAATTTTCCTATTTTAATGTAGGAACAAAATATCAAAATCAGCAGGAAATCCTTTAAGTACAGCATGTTCCACTACATCTTCACCAGAGGGCTGTTTGTGTTAGTGTGTGTGTGTGTGAGTGCACGCCATTGCATCTATGTGATGTCCATACTAATACACTGTAGCTTCGAAGGTCTGTGTGTGTTTGTGTATGTATCCATGTGTGTATGTGTGTGTTGATGAACAAATGGTAATTGTAAATGAATGATGGTGGTTCTACTAAAACAAAAAAATGAATACAAAACATAAAATGTGTTCAGCCTACACCAGAGCAAAAAGCTCATTAATTTTACTCAAAAGGGAATGAATTGCCTAATGATGGAGTAAAACACAAGGTCAAAGCAATTACCATTCAGTTAATAATGAGCTCTTTTAGAGACACCCTCTTTGCATAACATGATCGTTATGAGTAAAATCTAAATTTTAAAGTCAAAATTTACAATTTTAATGCAGTTGGGTGATACAGAGCGTGTGACTTTAGTTAAGGACACAAGAGTTAATGACATGCAAGGACAAACCATGCTGATAAGCTCAACTTTATCTAAAGCTTATATTTCACCACACCGGCACACCGCCTAGGCCCCGCCCACGAGCAATGATGTCATTCATTAATGGGAAAATTTTATCTTGTGGAAGACTTTTATTTATTTTGTTTTGCTGAAACTTTAAGGGGTTGTGAATTGCTGTACTCACATTTGTAGGTCATCCTAATTCTGTGCACCATATCCAGCAGTAGAAATCTCCTGTTAACAAAACACACATATGCGAATGTATCATTAGAATATTCTGAAAATGAATATAGATCTAATATCATATACATAAGCCGATATAAAAGGGTGGTTCTAAGACAACACCAACACTGAAATAAATAACTGGCATGCTTGTGTAATAGAAACACAAACTCACTGAATCACAAATGGAGCGTGACAGTTATCATCAGCCTTTACATATTTATCTATCGGCTCATCTTCATGCATATTCAACATGACATCACAATGCTCTTAAAGACCCCATGAAATCAAAATGGAGGTTGCATGGCTTTTAGTATGAATATGTTAGCATTAAGGATTGTGTTTATGTTAAATAAAGATTACTCTCTCCATACAAAACATGAGACTAAGTGACACCATCCATATTCATGGGATTATAGTATAAGACATTATTACTGTATATGAAAATGACACACTTTCACTACAGTGAGGGACGAAAAACTAACATTTATTATTAAAAACAGACATTTATTATTTTCTAAACTATATAATACATAGAAAATAAAGTCAATATTCATTGTATTTAGGTGTGAAAAAAATTGATGTCTGATGTTACGCTGATTTAATTTAAAAAGGTTAACTAAATCGAATGTAACAGTATATTTGGCTTGGACAAAAGCATGTTAATTTTTACATGTACATTTTTAAATGAGAGCTTTAACAATGAGACCTAAAACAAAAATGTACAGAAGAAAGCAAATGACTGGCAACCAAAACTTACAGTAAATATAACAGACACGGATCAAAACAACTTATCATCATGCGATTGCCAGTCTGAATACTGTTCCATGTCTGTGTGTGTGTGTGTGTGTCCAACCACATTCCTAATTAATCCAATCAATCATCTCACAGACTTAATTATGCCACGGATGCAAAAATGATTACAGTGTCAATGTGAAGATAGGACAATCTCAGTCAAGACAACACACACACATACACCCATATTAAAATGCATACAAAAACAATACACCAAAATTGTTTTGGATATTTCTCTAGTCCTTCTTTTTGTGAATTATCAAACTCATCTCTACTGTAGTTTATTTTACGCCTCGCTGTGTATCTGTGTATAATAGATGAGCCCATGTTACAGACAGGGTTATGACATCTAACAGCAGCCAGAATACATCAGGTTTTACATTTAACATTAAAAAACTGCATTAAAAGACTTTATGTTTTTTATAAACAGCCACAGAATAAATCTTTAAAAGCATCACACATTATGTGCATGTTTTATATTACAGCTGAATAGTTAATGCCGGTTGTCACTTCATGTTAAAGGTCTGAAGGCTTAACTAAAGCCTTGATTTATTGAGTAAAGCAGTATGTATGTAAAGCACACTGTAATGTTTTGTTTGTCTGTGGTTAAAGAAACAAGGATTACACATGAAAGCTCAGCCACTTACAAACCGTTTCAGGGTTCAAAGACTTCCATCTTTCCACATTTATTAGCAGGAAAAAGACCTGATCAGCAAGATTATAGAGCTTTACTTCACATATAAGAAGACTACAAACAATCTACTGCTTCAGGCTAGTGAGTTCAGATGCTTAATAAAGTCTAAGATGTCGACTTTCAACTCATCGACACTTAAAGTCTGCAGTAATTCCTTCAGAGACTTAATTTCTGTTTGCCTGTGCAGAATAAATGAATTATACCTTCTCAGTCTGTGTAGCTAATCTGGATCATTTTTGATCACCTTTTGCTTTGATCATTCAGAAACTGGATTTCGTTTCCACAGTTTGCGAAAAGTTGCAAACCTCCCGCTGTGACCGACTGACGGCCTTCACAACAACCCACTGCACTCCTGAATTCATAAAAGACTCACACTGACATAAAAGCACCTTCTGCATCTCTTCGTGACCTCGTACCTTCTAATCTCCATCACAGCATTTGTATTAACCTACTCCTACAAGTCTTAAGTCCTATCTGAATTCTTTCTAGTTGACGGGGCCAGAAAAGATCCAGGTTTCACACTAGGTCTGTGATTATAGTCTGGCTTTATAAAACATTTCCTTGTGAACAATTTTTGAAAAAAGACTTGTTACCAATATTGTCAAATTTTAGATGCAATTTAAACTTAAACCATATAAGATACTTTCATGTAAATTACCACAGAAATATATATATTTTTTAAATACAACGCATCAAATGTGACCCTGTCTGTAAAAACCAGACTAAAATTATGAAATAAACCATCAAATAATGAGATAATGAGCATCAAAGTTTGATTTCACCTATAAATATCACTATGATTTCAATCTTTGACATGTTATTACTCAGTCAATATTAAAGATATCAAGGTTATATTTTCACAGAATGTTCTTTACATTATGTAAGATGATTCTATGTAGAAAACAGTAAATTACAAAAAATGACTTTTGCTGGGTTTTCACAGGCAGGGTCACAAATTATACAATCCTGCCTCACTGCATAATTAAAATGTGGCTTGTTATTCAACCACTCCTGTAAGATACTGTTCTGTACAAGAAACTTAACAGAAATAAGCAGTTTTTAGTCTGAGACCCACAGACCATCAGATGCCGATCGCACCGGCTGAATTCACCAGCTCTGCTCTGATTGGTTGGCTTTGACACTATTTCTGGGGTTTGGGGTGAACAGGTTTTCCAGAGTCCATCTGGAAACAAAGCTGTGTTTACAACCGATACCAGGATGGTGAAAAGAAATCATATCCCAAACTTTACAACGATATAACATTTTGTCCTCACATTCTAGGTCAAAAGAAAATGCAATGTGGTATTGGCTTCATGACCATATCTTAAAGCATAAAACTGTATGAAGCTTAAAAAAACCCATCATCAGATTTAGCTGGTATGAAGGATTTACTGGATTCTGAAGATATCTATTTATTCTGAATACTATCTCCTTTAATCTCATTTAGAGCCACATCAGTATAACAGAAGATTGAATGATCTGAGGACAGCTGGGTTATGCTAACAGCATTTATACCAGGAAAAAACATGGATAAAAAACAGATAAATAAGATGAAAAAAAGAGGCACAATGATTGTCTGATGCTTCATCTAAAGGGATTAAATCAGATTATCAGAACGTAAAAAATCTCCGGGTTAAACTAGACGATAAAAACAGAATATACAGGTAAGAGACTATTATAGTAAAACTAGTTTTTTTAAATCCATCCCAGGTAAAAATTAAATTAAATAAAAAATGAAAACAGAAATGTAAAAAATTGAATTAAATAAAAAAATTAAAATAAAAAGTTTAAAATTGAATTAAATAAAAAAACAATGTTTTTGAATTTTCATGTGTATGCTCAATATGTGCAGTCACAGTTATCAGGTTAAATAAATGACTTTCAGACAAATTTCCAGTTATAGAGTATAAAACATCTCACTTGGAAAGTCTAGGTACACAAAACAAGTCAGTTTTGTTTCTTGAGCCGTCTGGAGCACTATAGACTGACCTCCTGATGACCCCTCAGACAAGTGAGAACATTCAGACTAATAACTCAATGAAGTGACAATGTCCTACAGCATGTGTCATACAGTATATGCTGTACTGTAACACAACCAGCTTAGAGCTCAGACTGCAGAGAGATAACGCTTCTCAAAGATCAGACTGTCACACAAACAGTGTGCATTATTCTAAACTACTGTGTGTGTGTTTACAGTGCTGTGGGCAGTCTCGCTGGATCCAATGTGATTTAAGGTTTCTACCGTATATGTGGACATCCAGAACTGGCACATAAAATATCTGTCAACCCTTCCTCACGGTATTCCATCTCAATCTCATCTCGTCTGGTATCCCAAGAGCCTTTGCTCCTCTCATTGCCATAGGAAATTACATTCTTACGTCATAAACTAGCATGACTGTGTGCTTGGTTCTGCTGTAAACATAAACACAATGCAATTATCATTCTGAAATAAAAACACTGGCATGACCGCAACAATTTTCAATTATCATAGGGAGATCGATGCCACGAGGTGCGCAGAGACACATTTATGACAATTACTGCCACGGCGTGACGCCACACGCTAAATCAGCACAAACTCAGATACTGTCATCTGCTATAAATGTATGAGGCACAAATGCTCATAATTAAATAGCAATGGCAAATTCTCAACTCAGGACAGATACTGGACAATCATTTTTCCAACAGTCTATTTATATATCCAATAAATCATAATATGCAATAGCTTCTTTATGGAGGTCTGCATGCATGGCACAGTGAGATAAACAGAAATATGAATGAATGTCACATGAAAAACAAAGAAACATAATAACAAAATATGAAGTCTATATTTGCTCTGAATATGTACATTTAAAAAGTACATTTTCTTAACAATAAACATAAATAAAAAAATAATTAAAAAATCAGTTTTATTTTACAATTTTCTAAAATTTATTAATTGAAAATACCTAAAATGTAAAAAAAAATAGTTTGGACAGCGCATTTTCATGTGTATTGGGGAAAAATATACCTTTAAATGTCAGGACTGGCCAATCAGAATCAAGTATTCCAGAGCGCTCTGTAATAAATCACTTAAAAAGGATGACTCACTCCTAAACAAGCTGTATACAACATTAGCATATATTGATATTTATACATTAGCATAATATTCTGAGAGGAGAAGTAAATTTATTTTATATGATTTATATGTATTCTGTTTATCAACACTGTCTGACTATATATTATTTTTATAATTATATTTAATATTATTTTATTGACTAACAACAATAAAATCAGTTATATTTCGTATTTCATCTGCCATTAGGACAACATGGCCACATGTCATATGTATAGTTGAGAGAAAAGAGAAAAACAGGTTAGAAAAGTTGCTACATAAGCTTCCTGTTAAGATATTTCTTCAGCCGGTTTGTCTCAGAACTCCAGAACAAGTGAACTAAACATTTTCGCTTTATGAATCTCATGAGGAAAAGAAAAGAATTCACCGGAGTAAAATTACTGAGCCGAGCATACAGCAATGCAGAGCCACACACCCTAGATTCACATGTCTGGAGAGTTGCTCGTGAGAAAATGAAAACTGAATTGAGTAGGAAGGAAGATAAATGCATCCAATCAAACGCTCTCTGAGTCTCTCCAGATGAGTGTCGTTCCAGACGGGAGTCAACCGGTCAAAAGGAGCTTTGGGCAGTTCTGACGTCCATTGAATTCTTCAGAGTCCAATAAATAAGCCATGTTCGACACTTCTGCAGTGTTTAATTTTTCCTCTGAAGTCCACTTATAGTGTCAGTCAGGGTTTCTTGCACCAAAACGTCATATCCCTTTTCTACCCTCTTTCTGACCATTATCAACATTTATTAACTTTATATTCTTTACAAATGAATCTGTTCTGATCGCACCATATTTTTAATGCTGTACTATTTTACATATGCCTATAATTGTCAATGTCTATAAATAAAATAAAATGAATGAAATAATAAAGATTTTTAAAGTATTCTATCAAAGTACATCAAACATTAATTTAAAGGAAGAATAAAAAGCTGTCTTTCCATGATTATTTCCCCTTTAAGAGAATAAGACAAACCATCAAAAGATGACATGCCAAACAAGAGAATAATAATAATATAAGGGGCAGAAATGCTTCAGAGCATGAGAATAGGGTTGACTTCAACTTCTATCTTGTGATATTATCAGTTTCCCACAACATTACAGTAAAACCCAAAGGACTTCTTTGTTCGGAAGCATGTCTGAACCAGGTCAACTCGCCTGCACATTTAACAACTCAATAACACCTCACAACAAAAATTACTCACCAGATGAAATGTAGCCCTGCTCTTTTAAAAACGACAATTCACCTAAAAATTATATTTTTTATGATCAAGCTTTCATACAAAATTACAAATATGTTCAAATATTTTCAAAATGAAAACCATCCCAAGCACAATTATTTAAAAATCATTGACCAGTTAAGCACATTTATTAAAGTACTGCGCACCCATCAAACAAGGATAAATGCTTCTTCAAATCTGTGTCAATATTTTATCAAACAAAAACATTGTTGTATTTGGCAAGACTCTCCTTCATCTCTGCCAGGTCTTCATCAGATAAATTACTTCTAGTTGTTAGTTGCTGGCTTTCCTTTACAGCATCATCCATGTGCAACAGCAGCTATGACTAAGCAGAACAACATCCAAGTGTCCCAATTTCAATTTCCAGAATTTTCGACGGCATGTTCTACACACAGAAAGACCTCGAAACAAAACTGTGTAAAGCACCGTACGGTGTAAACATGTGAGAAACGTCATGCGCTTCGCTCTGAATAAATTGATGCGAGTGACAGATGTGATAAAAGTGGTCAGAGACGGGATTGGCTGGTTGTGATGTAATGCTGTTGAACAAATCAGGGAGCACGTTCAGTGATGCTAAAAGAAACCCAGAGAACCCTTTTTTAGACTAACACAGAGATTTTAAGGTTGGTCTAAGCTTTGCAAAGTCCTACTTCAATGTTGTTTATATCAACTTCTCCAAAACCACAAAGAGAAGAGATGGAGCGTGCGGGCTATAAAGCGTGCATGGGGTTTCTGATAAGAAGACGTAATGTGGGTTTTGGGTCACTGCTTTGCTCAGCAGATTACTCATGAAAGCACCTTTGCCGTTCTGAATAGTGCATGAATGAAATTAGTGCATTAATCCTGCACATCTCCAGGCTCCGACATGCCCTACTTTTCCAAAGAGAGCCATTCAGTGCACTTTTCCCGCAACCATTAGGAATGAATTTGTGGGAATTCTGGAAATGTTTAAGAAAGGGAAAACGATCATCCAGACGGATTAAGTGTGATCCACAGAAAGAAACACACGTAAGGGTCAGTTTTATCATCTCATTTATAACGAAAACAGTCGAGAACATCTTATTGCATGTTCTCGCGGTCTTCACTGTAAGCGCAGTGCGCTTTATCTCTATCGAGTCTCTAGGGTGTTTCTATAATAGTGCTGTATTCTGTGCATCTCTGGAGCTCCAGCTGCGCTCGGCAGGCCTCCCGTGGGGTGGAAACCAAAATGGAGTCTGAACAAGACTGTTATTGAGTCTATACCAGACTCATCCTGTGTGTAATACAACCTGCACCACTCTCAGGACTGAATGCAATTCACTGTGTAATGAAACAGTATCACCGTCTCTGAAAACACTCCCTTCATTTTCTCTATAGAAGCTGAAGTTGAAATTAAAAAAATACTTTACATATTTGGTCCACAATGCAACAAAAAGAAATATAATAGAGCTTGTTTACATAATAATACTAGAACATTTTAATAATGTTGCTTATTATGAAACAAAAATGGACTGGACTTATTGGTACATATTTTAAGAAATATACTTTCGTTTATAGTAGTTCTTGACTGAGAATTCCAAAAAGGGTCACAACTTAATTAAAGTTGTAAATACAATACAATATGTAAACAGACTTTAATGTATAGTTTATCATAGTTAAGTCATCATGAAATTAAAATGAACATTGTTTACTTTCTTAATGTGTGTCCCTAGCATTATTTTAATGGATAATGGCGTATGTTATTTTGAAGAAAAAATGTTTGTAATTATAATCTTTTATCAAAATGTAATAATGTTTACCATGTTAAAGATTTTTCTTGTTTTTTAGATCCTCCCTTCCAATCATCTAGTTTTATTTTAGTTTGTAACAGCCACATTTGAACTCTTTTTTTAATATAAAAATAAAATCCTTTTTTTCTTTCTTGGAACTGAATTCCTCTTGGCTGAATTGCAGGTGTCTGCAATATAAATGTACTATTATTCAACCATTTTCCAACGCAAATAACTTTTTCTATTGTCATGTTACTCACACAATGGACATGATGAAAACAGAGAAAACAACCACAAGCAGAAAATCAAGCATAAGATTTACATTGTCAAAGATACAGAATTTGATGCTTCTGTTTCTGTGTTATCAGCCACAGCTTCTGATTGGCTAATGGTAATATTTAATACATCCTTTAACCTGTTAACTGTCACTGTTCCTCAGGAAGAACACATATTTTCCTATTCACTTAAATATTTCATAGATTAATTTTACAGTTAATATTTCATATTTGAATCACGACAAACTATATATTGATGGAAAGGTCCAAGACCTTGAAAAAAAATGGACATATTTTCTTAACAATAACAATAAACATAAACAAAAAATCCTAAACAATGTTAATGTTATTTATAAAAATACCTAAAATTGATTAAAAACAAAACAAATATCTTACATTTAAAAACTGGTGCATTTTTATGTGTATAATCAATATGTGCGGTGACAGTTATCAAGTTAATTTACTTTTAGATTTAGTTTAGCTATACATTATCATATACCTGCCGCTGCTATCTATTATAGTCTTAATATTAATTAAAACAACTATATTTTTAAGACAAAACCAAAAAAATCATCAACTTTTTGACTTTTGGTATTAAAACTCTAAAAAATATATACAACTGTAAACAGCTCTGTCACATTGCACAATTAATAAATGACACGTGTTTGACCGTGTTGTTGAATTTTGAAAGACATGACGATCTAGCCAATGCTCTTCCATCACTGTTATAGCTGCTAATAGCTCCACAACGGATTTAATTACTGAGCTCTGAAGAGAATAAACCACATGGCCGACGCTACTGCCAAATAATCCACATCCAACTTTAAGCTTCACATGCTGACAGCTGACTCATGCTTAAGAATATAATCAGTGCCAGAATGACATTTACATTTACGCATTTGCTTTTATCTAAAGCGACTTACGGTGCATTCAGCCTTTGCGATCTATTAGTACAAAATTAAACCTTTGACCTGGGTGTTGCTAGCTTCATGTTCTACAAGAATGTGACGCCCGATACATCAGCTGTGACTGCTATAATTAGAGGTCCTGCACATTTCCAGCTTTTTCTGGCCATGGTTCAGCTTCCCGTTTAATTTCCCCAAACACGATTCACCACTGTTTAGACACACATATTCGTCACCCATTCGTCATCTATACAGATGTATTCATGCAAATAACTGCAGACAAATAATCAGACATGAAAACAGATGAACCACAGCAGTGGATAAGCCATGTGTCAACACTTGGCAGAAGAAAAACTTAATGTTCAAAGAAGAAACTCCCACCCAAGCATTTCTTAAAGGGAAAGTTCACCCAAAAGAGAATTCTGTCATCGTTTATGCTCCATCATGTCATTCCAACACAATCTTCCTTCTGTGAAACACAAAAGAAGATATTTTGAGAAATGTCTGTGTCTGTACTATGGAAGTCAATGGGGGCCAGTGATGTTTGGTTACCAACATTCTTCAAAATATCTTCATTTGAGATCAAAGACATTCATATGACACTGAATTACTGTTCATGGAGGTGTTCTCGTGAAAGATGAGGGTGAGCTATGAACATATTTGAAGGGGATTGTGGGTTGTATGCAAGTCTCTGCTGTACAGGACTCGTCTCTGCAGACGGGACGGTTACATTAACATGACAAAGTACCATCGCGCCTGCCACACCGATAACTGCAGTGATGGATGGCGAGAGAGTCTCATCGGTGCGTCTCAGAGAGAACATTCCATCAAATGTACAGAGAGACAGATGGGAAACAATTCAACACGTTAGACCCTGAAGCCTCTGTCACAACGACTAAAAATACACAGTTGCACTTGCCTCTGAGTTAACTGGTATTAAAGACACACTTTATATAAGTATGGTGTACTGGATGTGTGTGATATACTACACCTTCAGAGGGGTCTGGGGAGAATAATGCTGTTATTTCCACAGCTACAGAGTGAAACTGTGACTAAATGACAGGAAGAAAACATTTTTTTCAATTCATGCTGGAACATTTTCTTTAGTTTGGGTTTTTTGTTCTAGGCAGGTTTCTGCAAGCTACAAATATTAGCCATTTCTTTAATTAAAAAACTTGAAAAAATATTTTATAAATGGATTACTTGGACCAAATAAAAATAAAATCAGCCAATAAGAGTCCAGCAAAAATAGCAATTTCTTCAGTGCTGTTTAAAAAGCTTCCCAGGTTGAGACCTGGATGATAAAATGTCAAGAGTATGATTTTACAAATTCTAGACAAACTAGATTGACTACTTTTGGAGATTTGGAGAATATAACATAGTGTTCTATTATAAGCTTTTTATTTGAGGTATTTTTGATAAATAAATTACAGTAACGTTAACATTTTTAAAACTTTTTTATGTTTATTGTTATATACATTTGTCAAATATTTCATCTTCAGTCTTATACCTTTCCATCAATTTATAGTTTGTAATGATTAGATTAAAATTCAACTATGAAATATTAAAGAGAATAGGGAAATAACATTCAACCTTCCTCCAGTTAACAGGTTAATACGTACTTGCTCAATACATTAGCTGGAAATGTAACAAAAAAGTTACAATAAAACGCTCAAATAGAAACAAGTTTCTAACAAACATCTCATCCGCACTATCCGTGAAGTTCATATTGACTGAAAAACCTCACATGTCATCTAATTATGAGCTGTTTCCTGGTTGACGCTCGACTGGGCTGTGAGAAAGGTTAAGCGAGCGCTTCTAAGGGACTGACTGATTGACAGCTCACTTAGAGCAGATTGAAGGGCAGCTCGGAGTTTAATGGTGTTCGGATGTGCAGTTGGTCTCTCTGTGGGCTCTGCTGATTTGATGTGATGCGCTGTGACTCGCTCTCTCTGACACCCAGAGATAAAGGTCATCGAGTGGAGAGGGGAGTGTGCAGCCCAGACAGATTCACTCATGACTGTACAGAACTTACAAACACACAATTTTTGTGAGAGAAAAAGATTAATATTACAAGAATATTTTGCGATACTGAAACTAAAACGCATCTAAGTGCTATACCTTTGTCGATAACTTTAAATCTCATAAGTCTTGTGACGAAATAAATGACAACTAGTCACAAGACATGCAAGAACCAAATGTAACCAAATGAAAAGTTTTTAACATGTTGCCATATTTGAATTTAGTGCTTTATTACATTATTGGTTGACAATTGAAACAAAAAGATTTGTAGGACTGTAAAACCAAAGGTTTTGTGTTTGTATTCCAATGCAACTGCTGTGAAAAATTAAGGGAAAGTTCAAGGTGTGAAATATGTAGAAATCAGTTGTTTCTGTCATATATCATCAAAAATAATTGGACAGCTATCTCAAATATTCAGGTTTCTCAAGCTCACGCATGTAACTGTTGAATCATTAAGCAAATAAAAGGTCAGGAGTTGATTTTACATGTGACATTTGGAACTGAGGACTCTTGATGTCTCTTCAGATAAGAACCAATAAAGTGTCATTTCCAGTCATACAGACCACCACAAACTGGAATAAATGGAAATAGGTGTTTTTCATATTGACAGATCACAGATTTGAGTTAAATATGGTTCTTTACATGCTGTTCCTGTAGTATGTAACAGTACATTTTATGTATGTGTATCATCACTAAACGATTTGGAAAATGTACAATATGCAGTGAGGAATGCTGTTCCCCACAATGCAATGTGTTCTACTTTCCAGGGTAAGTAATTTCAGCCATGATTTAATCAGAGTAGCAAAAACAGTCAATTTAATTCTAATCAGAAATAAATAGGTAATAAAACACTTCTTTAAAGCATTACACTACAGGAACCTCCAAATGGCATTGCAAAGTACAAAGCATTCTCCATAGCCTCGAGCTTTGCTCTCAAACATACAGCTGTCTGAATGAGATGATCTTATGCTTTACCAGAAAACCTTTATGTCCTGCTCAAGGGCTACAAGGAGTGTGTCGGGTTATTATACTGTAGAATTACTGCCAGGTCAACAGAAACAGACAAAGCAACTCTCAGGTCACAAAGCGCAGACAACAGTTTTATCAGCACATACACATGCCTGCTTTCTAGTGAATAAAAGAGAACTGTGTGTGTGTGTGTGTCTGTGGTCTCTCGTGTCTCTCGGCTGCTGGGATTGTGCGAGGTCCATTATGACAGAACCAAACAGCCAGAAGCACATTCAAAAATCGCTGGATTTTAACAAAAATGTTCCTCCATTAGAAATCCCCCTTTCATTTGTGTTGTTCCAGCTGAATACATGTTCTAATTATTAAACTAACTACTATTCAATTATTACATTATTAAAAAATTATGGCAACAAATACCCCAAAAAACAGACCAAAATCATCTTTGTAACATTGCTTTAGGGTCCACCCAGGCCACATCAAATTTAACATATTTTAGTTGCTAATCTTTATTCTTTTATTTTAATAAATGCTGGACAAAGTGTTCCAGTATTTTGGCAGCTTAAGGCTTTCAACACTTTTGAAAAACTGAAATATTAATGTGTGAACAAACAAAAAATACAAACAAAACTGGTCACTAGCATTTGCTGTGTTTTCCATTGAATTCCACAATATGGACACAAAACCACTGAGACATTTCTCAAAATATCTTCTTTTGTGTTCAAAAGAACAAAATTGTCAATCTGGTGTGGAATGACATGTGGATGGGTAAATTATGAAATTTTTTAGGTGAGCCATCCCTTTAAGTAGCAAGACTGTAACATCAACCAGTTTCACCTACAACACTATACTGGTTTACCAAAAGATTAAGTAAACAAAATGTTGCTGGACCACCAACTACACCAACACCAAACCAGTATAAACCTGCATGTAAATCATTTGTTCTTTTTTAAGCAGGGAAAGTGACACATACAAACAAAAAGAAGCATTTAATTAATGTTTTTCCTGACAGACTAGATACTGGTTTATTTGTCTGTGTGCGTGTTGGCAGGACATGATTTAATAAGGCTTACTGTGGTTTACATCCTGTAAACGACTGTCACAGTGTTGATGAGCAAATATCACAACAGCAGGTTTAGTCAAATGAATTTCCTCCCTCTGATTTAACAGACCTCAAACACATGAGGGTTTTGGCAGTGGCCATTACTGCTGCAGGTTATATTTAACATGACTTTAATATAATCCCAAGTCGTGCAGATGTTATTTTTGACAGGTTTCAGGAGATACACAGCCATAATAATGTTCGTATTTCTAAACTGATATATTTCAGCAACACCATATAAATATATTTCAGTCATAATCTACACTTGCGGAGCTGGGGATGAAGGTATTGTAGAAGCATGTCTTGTCATCGGCAATGAATTACCTAAAATCAGTTTGAGTCATATTGGCGTCTATGCTGATTGGCTGGTGGATCGCAAGACTAGAAACTGTCATCCTGCCTTCCATAAAGTTACATGAGTGAACTGGGTCAGTCCAGCATTCAGTCTCTATAGGGAAATGCTGACTGTTCACCAACATTCTGATGCATATTGCATCCAAATCTAATCTGTCTGGCAGAAGTGCACAGGGGAAACAAAGATGTGTGACACTTCCCAGTATATTAAGATTTACGTGATAAAACTCCATGAAACACAGACATTTACTCAAATGAGAAAAGCAGGTGATCAACACAATGATGAAATGAAATCTGAAATCTCTGCTGAACAGATTATAATAGAGACAGTGGGATGTACAGTACAATCATTACTTCCTGTTAAACCCGCAAAGCTTTCATTTTTATCAGTAAGAACTTTACTATCAAACAAATAAACTGAAAAAAATTAAGCATTTTTAACCAGCAGGAGATAAACTACAAAAACATATTTTTCAGAATTTGGCATGGATATATCACAGCTGTCAGCATAATAACATAAGCATCAGACAATTATAACAGACTAATTTACAAATAAAATGATTAAAGGAACAATAAACAAACTAGTCCATTTGTTTATTTCCAAGGCTTATACTGTAAATAGAAAATGCCCATTACTGCCATTACAAAAATACTGATATTATAAGTTGATTTACAAATGTAAAATATGCCCTAATGAATACAAACGAAGTAGTTATGAAAATAATCCATTTATAACGCTCTCTCTCTCTCTCTCTCTCTCTCTCTCTCTCTCTCTCATATCAGTGTATGATGAAAGTACACCGTTCTTCTCAGTCTCATTCTCATTGACAAACTTAAATGAACTAGTTATTTCAGGGACTAAATCTTTCACAGTCATATTGAGGTTCACAGTCATATTGTCTAAACAGACTTTTTCACGAAGTTAAAGGATTATATAAGGTGCTATGAAAGGTTATTTAAAGAAATGCCAGAGAAGAACCTTTACTGGTTCCCCAAAGAACAATTCAGTCAAGGGTTCTTACAAAATTCACCTTTTTATAGTCTAAAGAACCCATTTTCATTCAAATAAATGTACGTTTAGAGTACAAATACCATTATGCTAC
Organism: Beaufortia kweichowensis; assembly: GCA_019155185.1. Taxonomy (NCBI): domain Eukaryota; kingdom Metazoa; phylum Chordata; class Actinopteri; order Cypriniformes; family Gastromyzontidae; genus Beaufortia; species Beaufortia kweichowensis. The sequence goes on from CM032798.1 coordinate 16,245,667, forward strand.
AGTTTTGATATAATATATCTTTAGTGAAGTGAGTGAGCATCAAATGTTCATCTTTTATGGATTCGTTTCACATTCTCTGTTACACCTGCACTGCACCTGCGCTCTGGAGTCTTATTTGACCATTTCCACTGCAGGGAAAAAAATCCACTCCATTCCGCTCACAACGCCAAAGTGCCGCCATCAATCCCACAATGCATCTTGAGAGTATGATGCTCACAACACCAAAGTGCCACAATCATCCACCTCAGTCCTGGCCCGGCAGGACATCTTATGCTCCTCAGCAAAAAAAAAACGTAACTCTCTTTTCGCTACACTGTCCATCCCACAATCCACCTTGAGAGTGTGGCAATGAACCTCCATACAACGCTTAAAACATACAAAATTTCTATAAGCAGTTCTTTGAAGATAGATGCCGGTAAGAGGATCACGCTCTACAAACATTACTGGTTTGTATATGGTTTGTATTCATTACAAAAGTTTAGAGAGAGAGAAGGAAAGAGTGTGTTGATAGCAGGTAGAAGGACACAGAATCTCTGGAAGACTTTTCTGCTGAATTAACCAAAGTCACATAAGGAAGGTATGTAAGGAGAACTATTACCTAATACAATAAGAGCCTGACATGTTTAGGTTACATTGCCAGCAAACGTTTGAGAAAATGAATATAAAATTATTTCAACACACTCTGTTACACATCTAAGAGTCTCCTAAAAGAAAATACATGAGGGAGAGAGAGAGTAAAATGCTGGAGCTTTTAAAGCTTTGGGTGGATTTGTCTTCAGTAAGCCTCAAGCAGATTAAAGCATGTTAATGTAATGCTGCTTACACACACTGGACACACTGTTGTGTGTTTCTAAGCAGAATAAATGCCACCATGTATCGTGTAAGTCAGGGGAAAGACATGTGTACTGAGAGATTTGGTTAATGCCTTCAGGCATGAGAGACTGCAAAAAACATCCATTAAAACATTTTAATACCTTCAAATTTAGCATTTGATATGTTTTCATTGAATACATTTGATTTTACATCACTTATAATCGACAATCAAAAATTATCTCTATAAAATAAATCTTTAATATGATACCTGTTATCAAATAAAAAAAACATGGATATTACATAACTTGAAATTTTGAAATCTTTTTTCTGTCCTAAATTCATATAGATTATATGTTAAGACGTAATCAGGAAAACAAAAGTATTTATTTTTAAAAAACCGTCAAAGAAAACAATATTGTTATCATGTTCATGTGAATTATAAAAACGCAAATTTATAAAATAAAACATGGTGCCGTCATGCACAATAACGTTTTGATAACGTTGTTGTGTGTTGTTTTTAAAAAATAAAATATTTTTTATAGTTATTTCTCACAAACGCACCATGTGGAAGTCGCGTATACTCAGCAGAGCCAGAGAGTCTATGATCAAACTGTGATTAACATGTTTCTTTTGAAAATAAAGGTTAAAATCCCAGATCGTTCTGTGAAATGGATAAAAATAAAAAGCTTCATGTATATTGGTATAAGTCGTTAAAATGATTGACCATTACATCAGTCAAGTTTTCACACATTGTTTGCCCTTTACCCATAAAGGTCAGCGTTTCATTAGTTCATTCATTTAAGACTTCGAAAGCAGTGAGTCAATCAATAATCCTCTAACTGAAGGCCAGGCGGGTCTAAAATACTCCCGCCTGTCAATACCAACAACACCTTCTGTCCATTCGCAAATTATTTAGCCAGGCTAAGACAAACCGTTCTGAACAACTCTTTAGAGACATTTTCTGAGAAGGTTGCTATACGAGATCAATAAAAAATACAAGATCAATGAGGAACTGAGTGCTGCCGAACACAGTTTGTCTGGGTAAGACATTTATCCACAGGACACAATCTCACACATTAGAGTAGGAACACAAAGATCTCTTGCATTAAATCACACGCTAGTTTTGCTTCACTGAATTCAATTTATTTCACACGCTGCCTAACTCCATCTATCTCAAACTCGGTGCGCCGCTCAACAAATAAACCTGTTCGAGGACCTCTGACCTCAAGAGTCTCAGTGTCTTATTCCCAAGGCGATTCTGACTTAACCGACCTCGACAACTGATTCAGTCCACAGCATTCCCAGCAAAGCACTTAGTGATGGCTGACCTTAGATAGAAATGTCCTTCTTGGTGCCAAAGACCCTGAGATAAGGGTAAGCATGAGGTCAGGACTACTGCACACTCAGGAAATGTATTGCATTAAGAAAGAAAGAAAGTAGCTCTGAAACTTGTTTAAACCTGGCTTTATTAGAAAAACAAACTGTAAACATATACTAAGGACACAAACGTCTATAAAGGTTATCTTCTATAAAACAAAATCGATAGCCATAATGAATGTACAGTAAAACAATAACAGTGAAAAATCATTTGGGAGAATCTGGCTGCCCATAAAGCTTTTACATTCACGTGAAGTATTATAGACGCGACATTTCATTTGGATAAATTGCCCCATAATTCTTATGTCCCATATGTCATATGTCTACATTCTCCTCTGAACTGTACAATATTTCAACCGAATGAATCAGCAGATGCAATTTTAGAAACAGCTTATATCTCGACTTGCTATTTCAGAGTAATTTAGTGTTTAATTGACCAAAACATGAATCATAGTTTGATCAGGAACGCCACTGAAACAAAACAATTTAATTAGGATGAAAGAATTCAGACTGACTTTAGGCTTTTCCCCTTTAAAGCTGAACAATTTCAGAAAAACTAAATCAGAAAACACATTGTCAGTCATTATCAATGCATTTACGTCATTAAAACAAATGATAATTGTTACATGATGTTTTAAGATTTCATTTACAGTATGTGACTTTAATAATTAATAATATGATTGCCAATACCCAATCAATTAATAATTATGATTGTTACTACTAAATGCACGGGTCATCAGAGCTTTTATATACATTTAAGGTTAAAACTGAGGGTGACATCCAAGTAAATTTGCTCAAACTATACTCAGAATCCATCAGAATCCTATCCATCCTTACAGTTAATTGTTTTAAAAATGAATAAATGTATCAAGTCTTTTTCCCACTTTGTGCTCAAACATATTTTTTCTCAGACTGATGCATCTGTCTAGATGATATCTGAGAGTTGCCATTTGTAGCTTGTTGTTTTTCATGGTCGATCTGCTATAATAAACGGCAGACAAACATGAACCAACAGGCACAATGAAACAACACAAAACCTCCCCTGTGCTACCTCACACAACGTCTGTGTTTCTAACAGGCTGATGGTCAACGAGCCAATATAGCGGCTGCGATGGAAACAGCTTTGGTCGGGGGAATTCTGCGCTGGGCTGTCGTGGCATAGCCCTACTTTTTGCTCCACTTTCTGCTCTACTTTTGTGATCTCGTTCACGTCTCGTTTGTCCTCTTTGGGCTTCTTTTAGCTCGCTGATGTGTCCTCAGGTGCATGTCCAACATCACAAGATACGCATCAATATAAATGTACTCATTTGTGTTATGGGTACAAAATTGTAATCAAATTACGTTATTACCATGCCATTCTTTGAAGTACAATATATGTACTATGGTACACGAATACAGTAATCATTCAGTCATGATCTAGCAGTCTGCAGTGCGCAGTTTAAATTTGAGCTGCTAACAAACACAAAGATGATTACAGACAGTCGGGATAGTTATAGACATCAAAAGCTTTCACCGCCATCACTGTGTTTACAACAAAGCACTTAACCAAGAAGAACCGCCCACAGTCCATTCACAGACCATCTGATGCACAAACAACCGGCATGTACTACATGAGGAGAAGTCAGTTCCAATCGGACTGTCTGGCGCTTCTCATCGTCTAGGAGTCAGAGGTGCATCAGTCCACCTGGAATAAGAGACGAGATTGATACAAGACACCAGATTGATACACTGAGCGCTTGTGAGGAAGAAATAATCCCTGGACTTGTCAAAGATTGTCAAAATACACAGTGGCAAATATACCAGATATCCACTTTAGTAAAAGTACTGTATGTGCCACATTGTTTTCTGAGTTTTGAGGTTTCTGTGTAGCAGCTCACAAATCCCGACAGAACCAATAAAAAAAGTAACCTAATAATTTTGATCACATTATCTGTTATTTCATCATCATTTCAACCCTAATCAAGGTCTATCTTTTTTTTTCTTGTTCAAATTTTTTTATTATATGACATTGGCTTCAATATCTTGTCAATTAATGCTTTTGGGGCATCTATATGTTAACTGTTGTCTAATAGTCTATTGTATATGTAGTGTACAGCAAACTGGCATCTCATAGGGGTGACCTTGAAATGAACAGAGAAGCCTACAGCCATTGTCATGGAGACAGGATGCAGCTCAAGCTAGGCCGCTGTGGGAGATAGAGAGAGAGAGAGAGAGAGAGAGAGAGAGAGAGAGAGAGAGAGAGAGAGAGAGAGAGAGAGAGAGAGAGAGAGAGAGAGAGAGAGAGAGAGAGAGAGAGAGAGAGAGAGAGAGAGAGAGAGAGAGAGAAAAGAGAAAGAGAAAGAAGAGAGAAAGAGATTGGGAATAAACCAGAGAAACCAGAAAAAGAGAGATGGGGTATGGGGGAGGGGTCTGGGCCGAAGTGATGAAGAGGAGTGGAGAAGAGAGCAAAACAGAGGCATTATTAGTGAACCTCACAAAACCTGTCATGAAACAGCTTCTCTTTTATTATTTTATTATTTATTATTGAATATTTTCATAACAAATAAGCACTGGGGTCCAAATTTCTATAAATAAATGCTAATATTATAAAACTGTAAATTATTTTGTTATTTGTTTTACTGCCTTTTATACTGTAGATGTTGGTCTTAATATGGAAAAACATTGTGTGATGTTTGCTTATGCAAGCATCACTATTACAATTATTACAATAGAGAATAGAAAAATTAATACACTATTAATACTATTAACACTATTACACTATTAAAAATGAATACACTATGTAATACACTATTACAATAGAGAATAGTGGCCAAAATTAGGGCCAGAGACAAATTTTATAAGATGAAAACATCTGAGCATTCACATTGTAATGACCTAACAACCACCCAAAACACCCTAGCAACCACATAGCAACGATCAAAACATAGGAATCCACATAGTAACATCCTCACAACCAGACACAACACCCTAACAACCACATAGCAACAGTTAAAATAGAATCAATAATGAGAATAACAAAATCTGGGAGAATCTAAAATGTATCTAATTGTGATAAAATATAATTGTACATAATCATTAAGATCATAAAATAAAACCATAGTTTCATATTTAGACATGGACATGTATTTATGAGATTTACAACAGTAGCTCAGAGAGAGAGAGAGAAAGAGAATGAGTGGAGAATCAGAGCGAGAGCACACACACACACACACACACACACACACACACGCACAAACACACACTCTGGCACAGGAAGTGAGAGCAGTGTGATGGGCTTGACTTCCTCTCTGTCTGTGCTCCATAATCTGTTTTAGATTACTGTAATACAGCTGCCTTTCTCCTTTTCTCACTCTCTCCCATTCCCATTTTCTCTCTCACTTGCTTTTTCCATCTCTCTCTCTCTCTTTCTCTCACTGGCAAACAAACCCATCCTGTTATAATCTCCTCCTGCCAAGCTGCCATCACATTTGCACGAGACATGAAACTTCTGTTCCATTTTATTCTCAGAGTAATTTCCATCAACATTACAATTCATCCAAGCCCTCCATTAGCCATATCAATCTGAGCAATCTCCCTCCAATTAAATCCCACAAAATGCTTAACGTTGCATTTCATTAGCACCATTACAATTGACTGGCCTACATTTGTCCTCTTCCCCAGACCACAATTCTTAAACAAATGATTTACATTTGAAATGGAGATTTATCTTGATTTTCAATTAGAAATGACAAAGCGCCACTGTTTACTACGGTACATGACAAATGCTGGCATGTTTGTCCATATGTGTGGGCTCTATTCATGCTGAGTTAATAAGTGTTCTGACGGAGAACGATGAGTCAGAACCATGCTGACGGGGACAGGGCCTGAGAAGAGACTGAAAAGATCTGCATGAGAGAGAAGATTTCATATCTGACCAAAGGACTATGGTTGGGTTTGGCAGAAAATGATAAGAGAGAAGGAAGACCAGGGCAAAAGAGAAACGTGAGGTCTAGCTGAAAAATGGGAGTGGCTTGAGACAGAAGGGGGTGGGGTTTACCCACAGCACTTGTGTTTTAAGATTTTGGGGTACTAATCAGTAAAAATAGTGACTGACTGTGACAACAGATTTGAAATGACAAGACTAGTTGAAAATTAGATTAAAGTAACAGTGAAATGTGAGAATACTCCACAAATCAATTATTCAGTCATTCTGCCAAATTTCATATTATTAACAGCATGACAGCATGATTATTTTCATATCCATCTGTTCTTATGAAATGAAATGAAAGAATAATTATAACATTCATAAAACAGCTTATAACATATTCCATACGATTTGCAACATATCCAGTTATTTATAATAGTATCAAAAAAGATTTGTTTTGATTCTTGAAATGAAAATTAAACATACACTTGACAAGAGACCATGACAAGACCAAGACTAAAACAGACCAGCCAGACCAGCACTTCAGACCTTATACCCTCAACCCTAAAGAGTCATAAAATAATAATAATATTAAAATGTTTTTGCAGAGGTAAATTTTATGCTTGATTTTGCTATCAAACCTAGTTTTGTGGGCATTTGCATTAATTTTGTTGACATTTTTGACACAGTGCCCATTCATTATTGAACCGAAACAACAGAAATGGCAAAATAAATAAAACAAATCAGTCAAATAGAAATAAGTTACTAATTTGCATTTAAAGCAGCTGAAGTTTTACATCAAATCATATTAACTATTAATAAATAAATAAGACTGGCATACACTAAAATCTAACATCTGACAACTTTGAGACAGCAGTGAAAAACAATATATATTATACACAATATGTAATGAGTTTGTACAGTAAGAAGGATGATTTAGTGTAAAGTGGGAGACTTTCTGTCAAGGCAATTATAGGCAAAAAGTTTCCCACTTTAAAGAAAGTAATGTGTATAAAGACAGTTCTCGTAATCCCAGAGTGTTTTTGGTCAATTAAAGCGTTTTGACTTAACAGTCTCAATGTGTAATGAATCTCCTCATGTAATTGTATTGAGCTTTCAGCTAACAGAGCAGCCCGTCCCACATTCTCTGATCTCTCTCTCCGGTCTGTTAGTTCAGTGCACAGGGCTGTGACTCTAATTAACCAGCCTGGTGATTTAGAATGACCTCATCCGTCTCTTTATCTCTAGGTCAGTGTAAGGATAAGATTTGGATTATTAAGGTGTGTGTGCGGTCAGTTCTGTGTTCTGGCCTTGCAACTCTGCAAGATGAAGGGAATCTGAGATCGCTTCTTCATACTGCAGCTTTAATAGAGTTATCAGTCATGTTTCTTATCCATTTTATCTCCTTAAAGTTCTTTAGAAGCATTAGGAATAGGAACAAATGAGATTTTCTATAAAATTACAGAAGACAGTAAACACTTCTCATTAAATATTTCCCAATGACATGCACAATAAGCACAATAACTTGTACTGTATATCAACAACTGACTCATACTGTACCACTGAGTTAATATAAAAATACACAGACATACCAACCCGATCCTACCAGATAAAATAAGCCTATTAAACAAGTTTGTTAATTTGTATGAATCTACTGAATCACACATTCAATTATTTAAAAAAATCAAGAATGAAGCCCCAACCCCACCCCTAAACCTAACATCACTTTTGCAAGGGTATTGTTGCTATTTTAAAAATAGGTGTGCCAAAATATTAATAAACGTTTCTGTTTGACTTACTAACACCGTTACATTTTGTTACAACGTTACATTTGGTAAAAAAATATGTGAAAAATTACTTATTTATACCGTGAAATAGTCTGTCAGCCTGTTGATTGACATTCAGTGTGAGAAGAACATGCGATCATATGAATTCATACAAATGAAATAGTTACAAATTTCCATGAAATTGTGTTAGACATACAGCAGAGTTAGAAAAGACAGAATAAAACATGCAAGGTGTCAATCTTAGCTCTGAAATAAGCAGACAGCTGAAGGTTCCTGATAAACACAGTTATAAAGAATTCTTCATGTACTGGTGAGTCCAGAAACTCATGGGAATGTGGATGTACTTGAGCTTGTAGCACATTTGCCAGAACAGTCTGTCGGCTCAAAAGCTGTTGAATGCACATCAGATGGTAGTACTATTTTAAGTATGCATTTGGGATTCACTAATTACAACACTGCATACTACATAGGTCAGATACGCAATCACTGGAGGGTTGTGAAGTCCATCTCCATTATTTGATGTGTTCCTCTAGGAGGAACATGTTTAAAACTACTGGAGCAGCAATAACATCTGTGAGTACAGTGAAACGCTTAACATAACCGAGAGTCTATAGAGATTTATGTTTGAGGAGATTTATTGAGCCTGTAGACGGGATTAAAGCAGGATTAAAAGAGAAAGCTGTTAAACCTGCCCCTTTAAGACCATAAGAAACATCTTGTTAAATGATGCTGCTGTCTGTGTCAGTAGATGACTGCAAATGGAGGGCTCTCTTTAATAACAACGACGGGTTTAAATGGATTAAAACTCTATGCATATAATATGTATTTCACAGATATTAGCAGAAACATTTACAGTATTGCGGTCATCCATGTAAAACAGCACTTTATCAATCTATAAATCAGGTTTTTTGTCATCACAATCAGCTGATATTGATGCAGATCTTTTAAGTTTTATATTACTGACATGTAAGTACATACATTCACTTATGGCAACGGCATGACTGCGACACTAATGTAGGACATCACATACATTCTCGTGTTATATGTTATAAAATTGTGATCAGGCCAAATTTGGCAATATCGATCGAGTCACAGAATGTGATAATCGGCCGATACCGATCTGCGGCTGATTGATCTGAGCATCACTACATCCCATAGTAAACATTTGAAATTAAAACACTGACCTCAAGAATTGGAGTAAACTTGAAATGAACACAAACGCCATTTACTTTTTTTAATAAACACTTTCGGTCTTATTGTGCACAATTACTCTTACTATTGTGTTATTTAAGATTTCCTTTAAATTTCCTTTCTTCCCATTATTTCATGTTTCACTCTGAAAAGGCTGAAATCCTAAAACAGCAAAGCTAAAATTTGATTATTAAGAGAAGCTATAGGCCCAAACAACAGCAAGCAGAAATCAAATGACAAATAATATTACTTCAGGCCTTTTCCACCAATCACGACTGGATTACACTCACAACACATTTGACTCGAATAGCTGTCATGACTGGTTCATATCACTGTGGATCAAGGACAGAGCCGTCCACTGTGTTCTGATGTTCCTTTTATCACTATAAAACAGAGGATAAATGTGCCATGTCACTTTAGCTGCTGTATCTATGGGCTACCTCAGATTTGTAAATTAACCTCAGAAATATGTCACAGTGTCCCCACAGATCGCAGCAGACAAGGAGGAAGGAGAAAATATAAAGTCAGGTCTATTTCTGTGGCAGGTAGCCCATCAGACTTGTGCCATTGTGTGTGTGTGTTAGGATGGTCTTTTATCGTTGACTTACAAGTGACAGTTCATTGAGCGGCTATTGGCCGACCATCAGGTTTCTATTGAACATCACTCTCTATTTCCTGTTCTTTATATTCTCTTCCTCTCACTCTCTCTCTCTTTCTCTCTTTTAGTGTGACTGCTTTTGTCTCTCTCTCTCTCTCTCTCTCTTTCAAGTGACAGCTGCGGCAGCAACAATTAGGTCAAGCTCCACACTTGGGCCTATTTTAAGCTTCTAAAAAGAACACGAATGTCCGAATCTCTGTGTGCATTTCAATCAAAGCAGTGTGCAGTCCCGATTCAATTCAGATTTACTGATATGTGTATGAATTCAGTGATGTTACCAGTTGGGAATTTTGTTACTGGAAGGCGAGACTTCCTTTGTTATAGCTCTGTATTTTTGTACATTAACAGTTACACCCTTGCAGCATCTTGTTAGTATCTATAAACTTTGACTTAGTTGATTGATTAGATAAAATTAATTCTTGCCCTGCACTTTGTTTTTCATTTAAATATTTCTCTTAAGCAAAAGCAAAAATCCATAATAATAATAATAGACAAGCCCTTTGATATGTCCATCCCAACTTGAACTTTCAATATGAAATACTACAGCAGAATTGCATTCTGTAAACCATCTCACTTGGTCATTAATACATGCTCAGAGTTTAGCTCTGATCCATTTTTGAAGGATTTAGATGCATATGATGAGACAGCTAGTCTATTCCTCTGATCCTACTTGATTAATATTCATTTCGCAGAATATACTGGATTGATCCTTCATGAGAAACTAACGTGAGGGCCAAACAACTTGCTGGTGGATTTATGTGGAAAGGAAGAAGCCTTACGTTAATCCACAAGAACTCAGAAATAATACACGAGAGGGTGATGAAACACTCTTAAGCTGTTTCCTAGAATTACAAGCATCTGCTTAAAATGATGACCAAAGCAAAAGTGCTTCGCTTTGAACCAGAAACAAGATAAGTGAAGATTTATATTCAACAAACTGTCCAGTTAATTATCTATTATAATTTATAATTAACGATTCCTTTGACACACCCAAGTTATCTACAGCAAAAAATAATGTTTTGTCCATTATGGCAATGTAGATCTCGACACACAGAGCAATTGACAAACATCCTCCACCGCTGTCACTTCTCTCCAGCAGTCATTAAGAGTATTACACACAAGCGTTTAGCCCTGCAGGCAAACATAAAGATCAAACCCGTGATTGCTGTGTGGACAAAAGGGCTCTTTTTCTCTCTGAAAAGTTTCCTCCGATTTACTCCACATGAATGAATTGATGCTACACTCGCACACATTTACACGAGATGGATTTACTAATGCTGCGTGTGTTTGTGTGTGTTTATGTGAACTATTAATGTCATTAGCTGTCTATGCAGGTGTCAATCTACATCATAGATGACAAACTACATAGAGTGTTGCAAATTATCCGGTTCCACATTTCATAAATTAAACCAAAGTATCAAAGTATTGCTTTTTAAATGCTTCCAGGAAAACATTTAAAAATGTAAACACATTTAAAATACTGAATGATAGAAATTTATTAAAGAATAATGGTAAAATGCTGCCAACAGCAGTACACTTAAATTGAACTCTGATCTAATTTCATAGGTTTATTTTTAGTCATTTTCACAGCTGGTGTACAATAAAACCACCATAAAGTGGTCAGACCCAAAGCAAATACATATTTCACAGAATATTAAAAATAATTTCTCCAAATAATTTCTCCACTGTCTGGTATTAGACTGTAAGTGTATAAAAAGCATATCTTATCTTTCTCATCTTTTTTGATGGAATTGCTAATGTTTCCATAAAAATGAAGCTTACAGATTAATGCCTGCATGGAATTAAAAGAACAGCCGTTTACCCCAGAAACACACAACACAACATTTCTCTAGCTCTATATACAACAATATCAAAAACATGTCACAAATAACACATCAACAACAGCAGTACAAAATTAAAATTGTATCGGAGTAAACTATTCTTTGCACAAAGATGCACATATTGTGACCTCTGCCTGTAATTTACTGTTTTCTACATATAATCATCCTAAATAAGAATATTCTGTGAAAATATAACCTTGATATCTTTAATATTGACTGAGTAATGACATGTCAAAGATTAAAATCATAGTGATATTTATAGGTGAAATCAAACTTTGATGCTCATCATCTCATAATGATTTTTAGACAGGTTTTCACAGACAGGGTCACAAATATCCCACGAATCAATGAGAATGTTAAACAATTATACCATTTCACAGTCAACAACTCTATCTGAATCCAAAGATCAATAGCCGGTAAAATACAATAATAAGACCCTCATAAAAGCATTTATCATTATCCGATGGAAATAAGCTCTTGTCTTTCTGGAAGGTTCACACACATCTCAGCTCATACACACACACACCTGCTCAGATGTTTAACTCCAACAGCACCTGAACTTCTGAACCAGCACAACATTTCTCCCAGTGGGCTTTTCTCTAACCTTGAGACAGAACTTCTTTAACAAGTGCACAGAAGTAGGTCACAAAACACACTCTGATCATAATAAATTAATGCAGAACATGAATATACAAATGCATAAAGAGTACCTTAAACATGCAAGCGCAGAAAACGAGAACAGATGAACTAAATAAAGAACAAAGACAGATTTAATTTAATGATTGTAATATTGATGCGGGTAAACCAAGGTTTACTAAATTCATGAATCCAAAAACTATATTCATGAACATTTAAGAAACATTATACGAAACATCAGAAATACTTCACTAGTAATATTTTACTGTTGCACTGATTTCACTCTACAAATAATGTCTCTATTTAAAACGATAAAAACGATTTGTGAATCTGAATTAAACTGAATCTAATTGTAGATTTATTGCATGCACTACTGCATGTTTATACTGTACACCACTGACTGTAATTGTCTTTCTAACTATATCTGCAGTATCTAAAAATACACACCAGGAAAGATTTCTCATGTTTCTAATATCACTTAAACAAGACGGGAAGCAGCGTAACAAGATTTTATTAAGTTACACAACGCGAGAATAAAGAACACTTTACAGTAAATGACAGTAGTCATACATTTTGTTTAATAACCAGTGCCAGTCATACCTGTAATATCATCTGCATGAAGCCGATAATCATGTTTTGGGGAAAAACTAGGTAGGAAGACTTGTTTTCAAGGTTATTTCCCTCTGAAAGTAACTCATGGGTCTATATGAAAACCATGTAAATCACCTGCCTGCCTTTCAACAGACTCATTCTGTGTCCAGCTCTTTAAAGTGAGACTCCAGCTGTGATGAAGAACCTCAAACAGTTTTTCATCTTCTGACTTTATCAAAGAGACAACAGCAAAGGCAAGGTCAGACTTCTTTTATCCTCAAGTTTTTAAGAGAATGCAGAATTTTTAGACACAGTTTAATTATCATTGTTAGTTTTTGTAACTCTAGCCAAAATGTGTTTGTCATAAAACTACTTTTTAATAAACAAGTCAAATTAAATTCCAAGATCTTTTACAAACTAAACAAATAACCAAATTATTTTTCACTGCGAAAATAAATGAACAACAGTAATTGTGTTATACAATAGTTAACTGCAATGTACTGATTACCTTTAAACCTTTAGTCACCAAAAATGATTGCAAGCATTTTTAAAATGAAATTGCCATGTACTTGGCAGGAAGTAACCCCACTTAAAATATCAGCATTACTACAATTCACCACATACAGAGTGAACAATTTCTTTTGTCTAGTCCCTGAGAATCACAAGCAGTCGTGATGTAGCAGCAGCACATCAGGAAAAAACGGAACCGTCCAATTGAAGCTGTCCTCAATCTCAGCGTAATTGGCCTGATTTGTCGAGCTGCACGGCAATAGAAGTGAATGAAAGTCATCAAAGTTTAATGCGCTGCTTTTAATACTCTCCCAAAGGACTGACAAGCCTCTTTACAATTAGACACTGTGTCCTGGACTCACACGCACGCAGACCGGCTGAAACAAGATGATTTTAAAGCACAGCATGCGGTTGCTCAATTACTAGTAAAACGTTCCATGTGTCTCTCGATATAGAGATATACGGTACATAGGTCCGGCACATACCCAACCTGACGAAAAGAAAAACAAGTGCTTTGAATTCAATGGCTCCCGGCGGTTCACAGACTCACTTTAAAGGCTCATATTATGAGAAATCTAAATGATCTTGATCTTTAAAAGGGCTGTTAGAAACATATAGTAACTTCTGAAATTAATATAGTAACATATAAGTCCATCTCAATTGCTGAAGTAACATTTACTACAACTAAGCTGCAAAACAAGAGTATAAATTATGATGTTATTGGTCATTCCAGTCTGAACCCCCTACATAAAATGTCAAGCTATGCTAATATGTTCAGCGTTTTAAAGTCTATCTAAACCCGTTAACACGTTTACCCAATCTATACAATAGTTAACTGCTTTATTTTCATCCGAGTGATTAGACAGATCAGAAGCACATTTACATTTTCAATAGAGACTTTTGTTTATCATTCAATGGTACAAAGGCCAAATTTATATGTAAATCAAATCCAGTCATTTGCCGTCTTTATATTGCAGAATTGAATTATCATTAAAGCACAACCAGGAGTATGTCCAGGTGGTCTGGGGAAACCCTAGCCTCCTCTAAAATTTGATAGTCATTATCATTGTAAAATTACAGTTAAGACCTTAAAATAAAATAAAACACAAGTTTCTTATTGTGACTGAACTGTGAAACAGTGTCAAGACATGTCAACACAACCTTATGGCAATTAGTATGAATTCATACGATCTTGTTTTAACACAATTTGCATCTGAATATTATTGTACAGTACCTTTCTCTACTGACTCGCTAAATTCACTGTAAACCATGGCTATTTGAAGCTTATTGCTTTAATTCACATTGGCAACAAACACCAGGTAGAGATTTGTTAAAGCCACGAACAGCGCTGAGGTTCATCCAGAAATGGAGAATACACCTGTGTTGTTACTGTCTACCAATAAATCCATTCAGAAACCAAAGCACACGTACAGAAATAAACACACACAAAACCTGCCTTGAGATTAAACACTCATTAAAACGACACGCAAAAAAGTAATTAAATTTGAATATGAAAAGAAATCTGCACATGGTGATATGTGAAAAACACTTGGGGAAGAAATTGCTCGTTTAAAATCCAGCTACCACGTTAGTACCATGTCTCTGATTTGATTTACATCACTTCATTTGCATTATAATTGAGAAACTGCATCTATTGCCCTTGATTAGGCATTGTACATCTGGCTAAATGGAACCGTCGCATAATTAAATGAAAATTACAAACAAAACAAATACTGTATGAAAACCTGAGGAACCCAATCAGACGGGAGCGTGTATGGATCATTTTTCTTTCTGCTGGTTCACAGATGGCCTACAGCTCTTTTTAAAACCCAAAAGTGTCTTGTAAAAGCAAATCAGAAGAGCATTAGCAAGAATGAACAGGATCAGGAAGTGAGACAGCCGTTTGTCTCTTTTGTATTTAAATTCATACATGTGTCATGAAACACTACATCTGTGCAAATGGGAAAAAAATATTTATCTTTATTTTCAGAAGGACAACGCTGTTTGTAACAATCTTCTCTGTTCTTCAGGCCACGGTCAAACTGCTAAAAATACACCTCTCTCTCTCTTTGTCTTCTATTGTCACATCTTTAATCTTTCTTGCTTCATCCTCTGTTTCTCTGGCTTCAGGGCAGTGAGCTTTTAAAAGATTCATTTTTAGCCCGAGGGCTCCTGACACCCTCATCACTTGTAGGTGTTATCGTACAGGACAATCTTTACAAGAGGACGATCTTTCTATACAAGATATCTCATTGAAGGCTAATGTTGCCACTTGTTTCTGTATCATCCACAGCCAAACATCGGCTTACAACAGAGCAGCTGAACTGGCAAAGGGTCTCTATAGATGTCAATCAGTGTACATCACATCAGTCTGCTTTTATATACAGATAGACATGATCAGACATAGTAGTACGAGATGTTATTTACCTACATATATATTTAACCAAAAGAATATAACATGCCCCATGTGAATGCACACAAACACTTTAGGCAGATGTTGCAAATGAATCTGGAAACTGACTGTTTGGATTGATTGATTGACTGATTGCAAGGAGCATTTCAGAAGAACTAATTTATGACAATAAATGAAACTTCCTAATTTTATTCACATTCTTCCCTTATATTTATCCAAATATTTTTATATATTGTATATATATGGCTGAACCACACTCTGCGACTTATGTAGATAAATGCCATAGCAGTTTTTAAAAGTATAAACTTGAAACAATAGTGACAGAAACATCTGTGATAACATCTTGCAAGTGAAGACAGCAGTCTATGCAAGACAAAGATGAAGACAAGGTGGTATCAAACAATTTCATATCTTAAAGTATACAAAGTGACTTACTATTCTCTATAGAAGTTTACTCTTTCTCATGCAGTTTACACAAACACACACAAACCCGTTTACTTATATATCTAAGTAGATATGAGAATGTCCACAAAGGAGGTGGAGGAGGAAGGAGGTTTACTCAGATTTGTCAGGTTTAAATACAAATTTGTCCCCAAAATCAAGTATACCAGTTTCATAAAGCCGTTGACAGGACACTTATTCTTAAACCCACATTAAAGTAGCATTTCTTTGAACAGGGTTCATATTAAAAGCCCTAGTCATTGAATATCAATATCTTATGGGGCACATTTGCTGTGATAACTAATACATCAGTTCTGGTCTATGGAATAAATGGGCAGTTTGGTTAAAAGGCACCTTGAGCATATTTCTCTCCATTTTAATCTACATTGGTAATGAAGTTCTCAGCAGAAACAGTCTGAAGTCTACTCAGAGTTGAAAATAGAACTTCTCTTTTTAAACAGGGTTCATGGCAGACTTTTACTGCTGTGATATATCCCAGCAACTACGTGCTAGACAGAGTTATGCTGGGTAAGCTTGAGAAACTCAAAAATTCTCTAATGGGGGCAAAAAATAACTGGTACCAGCCGTCTTCATTTACTGACTGCCGTATATTTGTCAAGCACACTGAAGATTCAGACAGCAAAGGAGATTTGTGAAGTGACTATCAAATGACATTCTCAAGACATTTTACTCCTGTAATATGACCGCAAGATATTAAAAAAAAAAGGGTAGAGCAGGACTTTATTTTATCATCAGAAATCGATTGGAAGGTAAAACTGGAGTGTGTGTGTCGTGTCCTCTGATGGCCTGAGCTGCTGGTCTCTCTGGGTTGTGTTTGTTTGCCAGCAGGCAGGTGATGTACATTCACTCAAACCCTGAAGGGTGTGAGAATGATAGAGAGAGAAATAGTTGGAGACAAAGAAAAAGAGTGATGCTGTACAGTATGTATGTGTGAACGATATGAATCATCAGACAGGTTGTGCTTTTGTTCTTTTTCAATTATGAAAATGATACAGTGTTATCTCAATGATTTAAATACACGTTACAAGTTTGCATGGTCTTTGGCCAATGAAAGCTATGGAGTCCAGACCTTCTGACATCAGTCTAAAAGTCTTATATATGGTTACTTAACCAATACATAAATATATGGACATGAAATAATAATGCCAAATATTTTATTCTTCGGACTAACATAAGAGTAAAATTTCTGACCAAAATTGACCAATCAGAATCAAGTGTTCATGCCCACTGTGTAATAAACTTCTTCAAGCAAGTCTCAGCTTGTACATAAACGCAATGATGTGTTTAACATGAACAAACCAAGACCCTCTCTCGCTCTCTCTCTCTCTCTCTCTCTCTCTACCTTCTTCAAAAGTGTGATTTTTTTATTCAATGCTAATTTGAGAAAGACAAACAGCTCTGGGCTCTCAGGACAGCCTGCTTGACATTTTCACAGCGTCAATTATTCACACTTTTGACAATACAGCCGACAGCCCAACAGGCTACTGCAGCTAAATGAATAGAGCATGTTATTTCCTTTTTTCTTTCTTCTTCTGTTCTTCTTTCTTTTTTCATGTCCTTCTTTCTTTTTCTGTCTGTCTTTTATTAATTATTCAATGAAATATGTGTATTGAAATATATAAAGGTCAAAATCACCACATTTCATGGCTGAAACAAATTCTATGACAACATAAATTGGTTCTAGCTACGCAGCTTGTGAATGTTTCACATTCATAGCGCGACACAAGTGCATATTCACACAGTCGACTGAAAGTAACTCCATCATCTAGGATTTGTTACCATCACAATAATACAAAAGCACAAGAACTATCTACAGTACATTAGGACTGCTCACTTGGCAAAGCGATTATAAGCATGTATGTGTGTTTGAGCTTTAAACCAAATTTCACCACCTCACTGTATCATCCTGCTCTTTGTTCTTTCTATCTAGCTTCTGCATCTTTTTGGAAATCCTTTGTATCCTTTGTATCCCGCAGCATAGCCTAAGTTTGTGTAGAAAATCATGTTACAAAGAAACAAGAACAAAGACTTTTTGCGATTCTTGTCTGCATCTTTCTCCCCATTGATGCAACTCTATGAAATCAGGCAGAGGATCCACGGGACAAATCGCTCGTCTCCATTTCCGCAGATATGCAATAGAAGGAAGCGCATAAATAATGTAGACGGCATCGATGTTCTGCTAGATCAGCCGGCTGCTTCTGTCCAGATTGTGTTATACGAATGACTCGTCCTTCAGTTTAACACGCAGCTGTGTTTCATGGGCAATTAGGCCCTATTTGTCCACGTATGTAGGTTAAAACCATCAGAGCTGTGATTTGTTTCATAAAAAAATCTCTGCTGGGATTTCGAAGGTCATTTGAAATCTAAAATGGCTTAAGGAAAACGTTTTCTCCTGAGTCTCTGTGGCACTGTGAAGAGAACACTGACATTTCAAAAGATTTTTGCTGGCAGATTTAACGACAAGAAAAAATGTAAGTGTGTGTCATATGTGTATGACTGATGTACCTTTGACTACACCAGAGGCTTACAACACAACAGGACAAACCTAAGACACAAAACATGCTCTATGCAAACACTTATAGCTATGATAGAATTATCTATACACAACTATAACGATAAAGACACAGACCTGTTCACAAATGACAAATCACAGCTCAACAACTAATCTTAAATACGAAATACAAATAAACTTACAAAATGACAAAATTAACTAATACTAGTAAATTCAAGTATTTAAGATGTCAAGTTTCGTGCCAAATTATTGTAGTTGATGTTTACATCAACCAAAATTAACCAACCATAGTTATAAGAGCCTGATCTCACAAGAATTCATACATATTTTACGAGTTGGCTCATGCATACGAATTCATATGATGTAACTTGTACAAAAACATACGATTTGGAAAAAATAAAAGATTAAGGCCTTCCTCTTACCTAACCCTAACATAACTGGGGAGACATATCGTACTAAAACGTACAAATGAGATTCGTACAAATTAGCCAACTCGTAAAATACGTTCCCGTGAGATTGCATTGGTTATACTCTGCAAGATTCTCATTACAAATGATTGCTCTGCTGTGATAGCAGTCGACCTGAGAGAAAAAAAACTCATCATAAAAACATAAAAAAGTCTGAAAAATTTACTAGAAGAATTTATTTGTTTATAGTATGTTTTCCAAATGTTCTCTTTTGCTTAGGACCACAGTGAAGTTGTTGAAGCAGTAAGATGGGGCTTATTCAGGCCAATGAAACACACATACAGACACACACTTACTGAAATGGTGCCGCTAAAGTGAATGTTAATTTGGTGGCATAAAGACACAGCTGGTCCTGCAAGATGTGAATATTATGTCACAGCGCAGAGAGAAACACAGCTCTCAGCCTGAGGAGTGTTTATATATCAGTAAGCGCTATTGAAAAGGCTATTGATCTGGCTATGATTAGCAGTCCATTCATGGCCTTTGCTGTGACTGCTGGCCCTCGTTCTCTTATTGACTCTGTGATGGACTGACTTTAGCCCATTCAAGAGAGGCCTGTCTGCATTTTCACAATGGCAGACTGAGATAAGATATAAACCTCCAAGTTCCTTAAGGGGTTTCCTGCGATGAGATTATTTGGATATTTTACCGCTAGCCAAAGTCAGTGTTTGGTGTGACTGTGATCAATACAAAGCGAGAACTGGATGGCGGCACGCAGAAGAAGTAGGATCAATTTTTAGACAAAGTGCTATGCGAACTGTAGAGAACCTGAATGTTAGTTTAGACGTAACTTTAATCACTTCATTTCACATCTTAAGCCACTAAATTCACAAATTATTCCATTTATTTATTGTTTTAATAAAACTATTTTTTGTTTTAATCGAACTTTTAATCCAAGCCTTTATTGTGACTCTAGCATGCACTGACACCTCAGTTACAAACACTAATGAATCGCCTACTCAGAAAATTGTAAGAAATAAGTGAGAGAATCAAACAATTTAATGCTTAATATGTTTTAAACAACATGTTTTTCAGTATTTTGGCCAATTATTTTTGAAGCAAAAACAGAATATAATCAATAAAAGAATATTCTTCCACAAAACACAAAGAAAATGTCATGAGAATATTACTCAGAATTGTAAACAGCACAAGTTTTCCATGAGGACAGCTTCATGTGGATGATTTGCTAAAATGTGCCCACAGAAGAATGAAGCATTTGCCAAGCAAGTACCATCCGACTATCACAGCATTATCACAGCTGAGGGTCAGAGCGCTAGCTAAAACCTAACACCAAAATCTGAGCAGTTCTGTGAAATAACAAGTATCAGTTACACAACAAGCGTTTCATTTTTAAAAGGTATGAACACTGTGTATAGAACTTTTTGATGTTATAGACAAGCACAAAATGACAAAACAATGGCAAGAATACAATAATTGTAGAATAGGGTAAATGAGAGAGGCTGTTTTCATATGGAAAAAGAAAGACAACATCTGTGCTGATCTGCTAATATATTGCTCATTTAACCATTGTATCATTCTTTATAGGGGGCCTGTAGTACAAGACTAAAAATGTGACACTTGATCAAAAACAACCTTCATCTCAATGTAACTTAATTGCAACAATTCTCACCAGCATTTTTTAACGTCCACACACACAGAACATCCAGTAAACCAACTCAGGAAATTTACATTTTGAAGCAAAAAACTACACTGGCCAAAACCAAGACATTGGCAAATGTTGCTTTCCAAGCACATTCTACTAAAGAAAATGACTGCACTTTAAAATATAAATGAAGACATTCGCCTGTTTTGGTTTGAAGGGTTGCAGTACTACATACATAATATTTACTTTGAACTCCTGAAGTGGTCAAACAACATTCTGACTAAGTAGCTTCTCACTCACTTAATAAATAATATATATTTAAATATATAATATATATTTAAATGTGACTTAATATTAATAATATATTTAAAAGTGTTAAGGCCTGTTTTGCACCATATTCAAAAAAGCACCATGAAAATATGTAAAACTGCACAAATGCACATAAATTCACATGACCCTTTATAGCAACACAAAAATTCTTTCTTTCTGGATCAATTATCCCGGTTCAATCCCATCTTTCAACATAATGTTGTATAGATTTTCAATATTCAAATGTCAATCAAAAATCCAAGTAGACTTTAGCTTTTAATGTCAACAAATTAAGTAAAAATGTGCATGACTATCAGTTATCACTGTTGTTGTACTGTAAAGTTATCACTATCAATTAATACTAATTAATTCAAGTACATCTTAGAAAAAATAAATGTATTATAGTAAAACTATGAGGATTAGCTACTACAAATATTATTTACTACAAATATTACGGATATTATGGTTAGTAAACAACGGTTACTGTATGGAGACCACAGTCAATTTGTGGTTACTATGATTTACTACAAATGCCATAGTTAAACTACGGTTACTGTATAAAAACAGATATTTTACATAGGAGACATAAACTACACAACAGCCAAACGCTCAACAATCTCCACACTTAGTGTGCTGTCTACATAGAAAGCGTTTCTGTCATCACAGGCGCGCTCCAATCTGGAACGCGCCTAGGCTGCCTAAAATGATGTTAGCATACTAGTTTTTTTAGACACAGCCAGAGCCCCATTACACAGAGAAAAACACACATATATACAGTCAAAACTGACTGTTTGAATACTTACAAAACCGGATAAACACAAACGCCGCTAAATACCAACTCAAACAACACGAATCAATGCTCTTCATTAAACTCAACGATGCCGAATCATCAGTATACGTCATCAAACTCAACAACAGTCTCTCAAAAGTGAAGCAATGTAAGAAAACACAGCACAGCTGCGAGTTTTACCTCAGATGTTCAGACGCTTGTTTTCATCCGCTCTTGAGAAATGTAAACTTCCCAGCGCGTGCAGCTCTTCGTCTCAAACTGAGCTCAGATCTGTCCGTGTGTGAGACAGCTGTGAACACTGTGTGTGTGTGTGTGTATAAGAGTGTTTAAATATCAGAAGAAATTTGTTTCATTTCGCCCCAATAACACTTCGTCTCCGGCGAACGCGAGAACAAGCGGCTCGGATCTCCATCATTCATCCGCGCTGAGAGCAACACACACACTGATGAGAGAGAGAGAGAGAGAGAGAGAGAGAGAGAGAGAGAGAGAGGGAGAGAGATCAGCACCATAGACAGCGACCTCCATCAGTCTCTTCACAGTTCGTCATGTGATTAAACGCCACTGTTTTCTGTAGAGCTGCTTTATAGCTAATACGACTTCGTTAACGAATTAAAAAAATAAAACACATTTGGCAACATTGACATTGTTATTTAATTGGGTCAAAACTGATGAACTTATTTACCCTGTTGTTGTTGAACTGGTTATACTGTATCTAGACTGAATTGAGTTGAATAATGACGCTATTGTCGTCTAGATGCTCACAGCTGAACTGATCTCATTTCAGAATTGGTGAACTTTTACACAGTTTTTGCACTGAATCAACACAAAAATGACTTGGACTGAATACTAACACCATTTTCTAGAGCTGCTTATATCTGAATTACATCCCGTTTTATTTATGCATTCATTTATTTGTTTCATAATTAATTGTTTGACAATCAACTAAACCGACCTGGACTAAATAGTGACACTATTGTCTTAAATAGTGCTGAAAAAGCTTTAATTAAATTAAATAATTTATTTATTTTATAATTGATTAATTTCACAATTCACACCATTATTGAACTAAACCAAATCAACTCTGAATGCTAAATTTAGCTGAATGAACTATTTTTTTTCTTCTGTAGAGCTGCTTAACAGCAGAAATTTGATTTTGTCCCACATTTGATAAAGTATGCATCATTGACCATTATTTTTCTGTTTATTACTGTGAAGCGGTACATACCTGTTTTTTTGTTGTTGCAGAAAGTGGACAAGCAAATAAATCTCATAAGACAACAGATCTGTTTCTCAAACAAGGACGATTCTGTGACGACTGCGGATGTCAAGGACCAGTGACACTGGATTTAATGTTAATGATGCCAAAAAGACATTGATTCTCACGTGTGAAACCAAAGGCCAGGTGTTGTGTTAAAGATGACTAATGCAGAATGAGTTTACAGAGCTGCAAGGAAAGCAAAGGAAATTTTCGGAATAAGTGAATAAGGACTCACCAGACAGAGCCATTACTTAACCTCTGAAGATATGGAAACTAGAACACAAGTCACATTTTAATGGTACTGGTGCTTTTTAAATGTTTAACATGACAAACTTGAGCACACAGGCTGTTACACACAGTACTGAACACTACACATACAGTATGTCCTGATAGAATGACATTAATAAAGTCTTGATTTTATACTCAAAGGTTTCTTTGCATATTAGTAGAGTACAGATTCTGCTTTACAGAATGTCTAGTGTGAAGTATTATCTGATATTACTTACTTCCTTTAAAATCCATGTGGGCTGAGACGTGCTGATGTCTTCATGGAGGAGATGTTAGGAGTCATGATCAGAGAAGCTGAAGTGTTTGACTCAATGACTCATTGAAGTGTTTTAAATCACTGAAGTGATTCTCTGAAGTGATGCTTGATGTATCTGGATGCAGTTATTTTATAGAAAGTGATTTGGGTTAAAGCAAGTGTCAAGAACAAGTGTACAAACAATTTTGAAAGTCAGCATTAGTTTCTTCCCAGAGAACGTGAAGTAATGCCAACATGCCCCTAAAAATATGTAAAGACAATCTTTGAAAGAGTTTCTTGGGGTCATAACTGTAATGGTTAAGGATCCTGGCAGCTTGTGAAATGTTAAAGGTTTGATATCAACTCCTACTCATGTTTGACCAGACTCCCAGCCAACCCTTGGATCTCCGATAAAAACTAGAATTTCTCTGTAGCATAAAAATCTCAATTACTTGGAAGTACAGCAACTATTAAATAAATATTAGGTTACTCCAAAATGAAGTAAAAAAATTGGGTATGGTCTTAATAATAAATATTTTTTTCTTTGTGTAAATGTTCATGAATTTGTTTGGGAAAACACATTTTTTATTTTTTTTATTTTTTTATTAATATTAAATCAAAATTTCAGTTTTAAATTGTAACAGTTACTAATACTAACATTAAATAATCTAATTAATAATCCAAATGTCATTGGAACAGGGAACAAAAACAGAAAGAAAGAGGGTCAGAAACAGCAAACACATTTAAGATAATTAACTCTGCACTTGATATTCATTTAAACACTTACACAATGCTCTTTCTCACACAATTTCTATAGAATCATTATATATTCTCCCTGGTCTATTTTTACAGACTCCCAGGGGTCCGTGGACCTATAGTTGACTTCTGCAATTAGACTGTCCAACAAATGGCAATTTTTTCATGCTTATCCTCGATTCCCTTTTCACAGAATCAAAGCGTATAAAGCAAGATCCAATCAAATCTTTTCTTTGATCCTCTCTAACATGAATAATTAACCCAAACAGAGATGCCAGCCTGAACTCTTGCCTGAACTGCCCTAAGATGTCTATGTTCTAGTAAGAATTAGCCTGAAGTGACCTGAAACACATTTCATATAGCTGTATTTCAGAACGTCTTCATCTCTTCTGATAAAGATGAAAGAGATATAAAGTATGGGGAGTTTTTATAGAAACAAATTTGAAAAAAGTGTTTTCCTGCTCAATTTCTCCACCGAGTTTGTAAACTGTTTTCTGTCCACAGGGCCGAAAGTTTCTGCTGTATCTGCCGCAGAAATAATCAATACTAAAGCTCTCACATTTATCAAGGAAATCAAAGCAAACAAATTCACAAAAACAAACCACTGAAGCAAGAGCATGCCAAAGCCTTCACAATTTAATTTAACCATGCTTTTTCATTTGTTTACGCTTATCCATTATATCTTTCTGTCCAATTACTGTGTATATTTGTCTTTGGCTACTTTACATAATTACAGAACTTTGTTCATTGCTTTGCATTAGTGCATTAGCATGGGCAGCAATACCATCCAGTAAACAGTACACAGACGTTTTCTATACGTTCAATAAACGGCTGCATCTCCATCTTCTTTCACTCTTTTTACTGCATGTTTTACTCAGTGTCCCTGTAGTGAGATCATATAAAGATCAGACAGAGATAAGTGGGGAGAGATGTCAGATGCACACCATGAGATCATGTGATGTGGCATCTGATGGGCAGATGGTTGTGAGACACATGACTGCCAGTGTTACAGAACATCCATGTTCAGACAGGAACAGCTGCCCTCCACCAAATTTAGCATTAATCCCTTTAGTAAAATCAGCAAAAAGGAGTTCAAATAAACAGCTTACGGTCTGCGGCAACATCGGTTAGGTTTATGTTTTTATGACACGTGCAACAGAAATGATAAAGTGAACCCGTGACAGAACACAATGATGTTGAATTTATCCTTACAATGCCTCATTTTGAAACCGACTGAATCGTCAATCTCGTCTCGCTCGGCGTGTAACTGGCTATAAATGAGTCGATCGCACCTCTTCCCCAACATGCAGAACGTCTCTCGGAAAAGCTCTTAAAAAGCTCTCTGTGCTTTTCTCATTAATTATCACTTCCAAAGATGCACTTTTACAACATCAAAACACGTCTGTTCTCAAAGCCGCGATTCACACAGTGGTAATAGAAAGAATCAGATGAGATACAGAACTGACAGAGATAAAACGCAAAAGAAATGTTTTAACGTACAAGCGGTTGAAGACTCCGATATCTTGTCGTGCTTCCAGCAGATATATACGACTGGCACATCACTTGGAATATAATGGAGAGATTATTGGTTTCAGTGACAGTAAAATAATATCCTGTCGAAAGGTTTATATACTCAAGGCACTAAGACTAGACATTAGCATTAGGACATGATCGTACATTATAAAGTTAATGTAAGTGAAGTGGCTCCTCACTTACGGTTTATAGGAAGCGTGTTTAAGATTTATAGAGAAAGGTGTGTGAGACTATCCTTGTGGGGACCAAATTGATAGATGGGAATAGTAAAACTACTGTCATTCTTATTTAAGAAAAAGATTTTTGTGAGAATAAGATTTTGGGGTGTAGTTATGCGAGTGGGATAAAAATACTATTACGTCAAAAACAATAAAAGTCTAAAACACACATATGTGTGTGGCTGTAATTACAGCAATTCAGTCAGAAATAAAGATGTAAGAATCTGTCTCACTCCGCAACTGAACGTGAAATGTCAGCACAAACAACTGTGGGGAAAACGTGAGCCAGCAGACTCACTCTCATGCACACAAACACACACATTGCTCTTTTTATAAATGATCAATGTCACCTGCATTACATAACCTGTGGCCTAATTACCCATGATGCATCTGTTCATTACTCTAGCATGTTTTAGTTTAGAATAGGCTGCTGTGTAATTTCCGGGCCACTAAACTGAAGTGCGAAGATAACTAGATTTTTTTTACAGAAAATGGTTGCGAGAGGTGCTTGCCTATGCAAAACTTACCACAATAACATTAGAGAGAGTGAGAGATGAGAGAGAGAGAAATCACTTCAAACACACAAAAATCATACTCTGGCATTCATCCTAAAAGGCCACATGTCATGATTTCCTTTTACTCATCCGATTTCAGTCTCTCTATCACACATATACACACGCAGCCAGCGCACAAGATAAAATGACATCAAACACGGCGACCCGTGAGAGAGTGTCATGGCTGACCCTCCTGTCTGGTTACAGTAAATCCAGTAAATGGCAGGAGCGTCTGTTTCCTCTCTTCCTCCCCACATTATATTGAATGAGACATGGTTTGCTGATGTTGTTGCCTGCAGTGCCAAGCCACTGCAGGATTAACTGGGGCATTTTTTAAAAAGCAGATTATATGAGGATTTTTGGAGCAGATGAGACCGCTCCTGTTCTCCTCATGTTCCATTAACTAATTGGTGTGTCTTACCTTGCATGCTCCTCTGACTGAACCAACACGTGGTGTATGATGGATACACTGCAAAAATGAATTTCTTAATTAGTATTTTCTTGTTTCCAATACAAATGTCTACAAATTATTACATCAGAATGTACTTGAAAAGCAAAATGACCTAAAATATTAAGTTCAAAAATATCAAAATTAAGTGAGTTTATGCTTACAGCAAGCAAACATTTCTACACGAGACCAAGCTGATAAACTGTATTATGTAATCATGTCTCCTGAGCTACAAAAGAGCAATTTTTATTGCAAAAGTAACATAACTTTCCGTTCGGAAGATGATGAAATCTGCATCTCCGTCCAGGATCCAAATCAGTCTGTTCCAACATGCGAGGCATGAACATTCAGCACAGTCCTATCAAAAAGCAGCGGGACTCAGAAGAGTCTGTTTCCTAAAACAGTAGAAAAAAAACAACATTTAGTGCTTTAAATATCTTCATCACTTATAACACTTATAATAAGCAAGAGCAGATGTGCACAAATCATGCAAGTGGAAATTATGCAGTGATACAGTATATCATGCGGAAACGCTGATGAAGATTATACTGTGTAATGTCTTTACAAGCACTGTGTTATTGTGATATTCATCTTGTTAGGAATTGCATTATTGTACATTAAGGGCAAATGAAGCACAATCTCAATGTACCAGTTACAAAAAACATAAAACCACAAAATGTTTTTTTAAGAGTCCTACATATTTATCAGCACCATCAGATATATATTATACTTCAATGCCTGCAGGCTATAGGGCATCCTGGCTTATTTTTAACCCCGTCACGACCAGACCAAACATTCAACTGTGAAAATTAGGCCATCTAATCAGACCGCAGAAGACAGATATCAACTCTTGCAATTGTCTAACTTACTTACAGTATATTATTTCTTATTACCCTGCTAAAAAACTGAAACCAGTCTGTCCATTAAACTGAAAACAGTCTGTCCAGCATGTCTATTAAAAGTATTATAAACCATCTGCTGTACAAAATTCCTTTATGTACTTTTATGTTTTGGGCCTTATTCCAAAACGATTCAATTATGTTCTATTGGCTTTCATCCGCCAGATAATATCCCACCAACAGAACCCAACACATTACCAGCATAGACCCACAGAGACCATTACAGTGTCCATTTAAAACCAATACAACCCTCATTAAAACTGTTAAATCCACTAGAATCTCTGCGATGGTATTATTTATTTTTTCAGCAGGGTTGAACTTATTAGTATAGTAATAACAAAAGCAATGTGTAAAACAAGAATAATACACAAAAAACACTAAAATCACATATTAAGTATTTAACATCATTCATGAACATTTCTGATTATATGCAGATGAAATTAACCGTAATGTATGATGGGACTGATCATACATTAGAGATGAAATCGTATACGCTCAGGTTTTAAATAAATCTAGTCGGCTCTGAACAACATTATCCAACTGGCTCAGTTCCATGTTTAACCAGCTATATTTGTATCCACAAAGCATGACAAAAGTTTAGCCTTTTCCAAATACACATTCCCCATCTATTCCATGCAGATCTAAATTTATATTCATGTATCAAGGGTAATGTATGTTTTAGGTTCCAATTGTAAGTCAACAATGTTAAAAATAACAGTTTTTGATTAATAAAAGGGTGTGAGGGTTAAAGACAGAATAGCAGGTTCCGATCAGACCAGTCACTGAGACCGTCTAAAGCACCATCTGGGATATACACATATCATATGCACCATATACTTCACATACGGTCACTTCTAGGGGGGATTATGAAGGAGATTTTCCATTGGTGGCCTCCAATAATTAAAGTGTGACTACCCATAATGCAGTTCAGATGAGGAAAGGCAACCAATCACAGTACTCTCTTTTGTTCCCTTGACATACGGTTGACATACAGTACAATGTACATGCCAAGTGATGAACAATGTGTAAATTATGTGATCCTTGTGGCCTCTGCATGTGTAGCTTAAATAAAAAAATATACAAAAACATATTTATATGCTAACATCTAAAAAACTGGTTTTAGTGACGTAAGAATACTTGATTATTTACATTAGGTATTTGGCTGACAAATAGTTTTTAAAATTGACAAAGTTAACTGCAAACCCAAATAAAAAATTAAACCTACTTGCAGATTTTGATACAAAAATCTAAAGAATTCAAGTTTTCTATCATTCCTTATTCTTACCGGGTTCAGACGAAGACACATAAATATTTAAATGAGTATTTTGCATAAGCCAAACAATTGCAATCCACGCGCTCAGAGCAAAACATCATCCGCCCGGGCGAGCGAGAA
Organism: Beaufortia kweichowensis; assembly: GCA_019155185.1. Lineage (NCBI taxonomy): Eukaryota > Metazoa > Chordata > Actinopteri > Cypriniformes > Gastromyzontidae > Beaufortia > Beaufortia kweichowensis. The sequence continues at coordinate 16,275,113 of CM032798.1, forward strand.
GGTAAATGCAGACGACTCTGAAATCTTATAGGTAAACAAATTAAACTGTGCTGCAAAGACCTGATTGCACTAGAATAACTATAACAACAAACCAAGACCAAACATTACATTTTTACATTTATTGCACGAAGCTGTTTTGTGTTTAATATTGTTCGAGTCCATCCTTCTGTTGTAAATCTAGGGTTCTGTCTCACTTTGCCTCACCATTTGAAGCATCATCTATATTTGGAGCCTAATAAGGAGTAAGTATTGATTAAGCGTAATACATGTTAGGGTTGTGAAGACACAGTGGAAAATTACCTTTTGATCACATTACCGTACGGTACCTTATGTTCTCCTCAATCACCGTACCATCATTCACTAAAGCTAATGGGTTCTCAGATGGAGTCTGATTACACTTATGTGTTTTAGGGTCTGCTGAAATCTCTTACCCCTAATTTGAGCAAAAGTAATATTGATGCTTGACCTGACAGGTGAAATGAAGTGAAATAAATGATCTGTTCACAAGAGTGCAGCTGAATGTGTAGTGTTCCTGAAATAACAGCAACACACTGATTAAAGGACGTGCAGCGAAACAAGCATCCTCTTTACAGGTTTTGAAGACAGAGAGGAATAAACTTCAGTCTCAGCTGGAATTTTTACAACACAACATGAGATCACAAAGCTCTCGATTTGCCACCGAGCACCACCCGTACACACAGACATCATGACCTACTTAGAGTTTGGGCTCGCAGTAATTTCTTATGCTGGACTTAAATGCTGAAAATGTCTGCTGAAATCATTCTACAGTCCACTTAGAACACATCAGCAAATACAAAGTAACACCATGTAACTAAATTCCATAGCAACCGTTGAGCAAAGTGTTACAATTTACTCAAAATTGGCTTATCAGTCACATAGCAACACCCTGGCAACCACTCACAACAACAAATAACAAATCAACTTACTTTTGTTGAACATAAATTGTGTGTAGATGTCTGCTTAAAAACATAAATACCTCAACAACACGTTAGTACATGCACAGTACACCTTAGCAACCACATAGCAACTACCCACAACACCCTAGCAACCTCTTAGCAATATACTAAAATCCAGAACACCTCAGCTACCACAAAGTATTGCCAGGGACTCACATTACCTATAGCAAACACATAGTGAAGTTTTACAAACCAATCATAAGGTCTTGCCAAACACATATCAACACCCTGGCAACCACCCACAATAACACTGTGACAGGCACAGTAGCACAGGCAAAATCCAGGCAAAATAAATAAAAAATAATCAACCTACACATTGACATTTTGATAAGAATTGTGTTGATGTCTGCTTTAAAAACATGAATATCTAACTGTAGTAACAAACTAACATCCACTGAGAACACCTTAGCAACCAGCCAGAACACCCTAGCAACCACATAGCAATTCAACACAACACACTCAATACACCTTTGCAACCACAAAGTAATGCCAGGAACACACAAAACCCCCTTGCAACTGCATAGCAAAGTCATACAAACCACTCAGAATGTCTTGAGTCACATGGCAACACCCTGGTAACCATCCACAACAACATTGTGACTGACACACTTGCACAGGCTAACAACAGAGTAAAAAAACTAAATCACTCTCATGTTGGTTATGAACTATATTGATATCTGCATGAAAACATGAAAAATGCAAACAGCGTAGCAACTTTTGGCTTTTTACCATTTTCATTATTCTCACCGTTGCCATAACACTGAGCTGTTCTCTCCAATCACAGCATCAGTTATCATGTAAGCAGGACTACACATCTTCTGTGCTTTTAACAACACAAACAGGTCACTTTCTGCTCTGCCTATCTGCAGTGCGGCTTCAAAGAATCACCCTGGGCTCGTGTATGTGTGTGTGTGTTTGAGCTATCCGACAGCTCTCTGACCCAAATTCAGTTTCTCTATATCCAGCAGACAGGTGAAGATTTGTCACACTCCACCTCAATAAGCCTATGCTGCAGTGTTCTGCATGTGATCTCAAAGCGGCTATATTTATTCTAAGGAGGACATGATGCTTCTGTCTTCCAGAAACTTCACACGTAAGTTCACAGTGGACTAAACAGGCCACAGAAAGCATCAGGGAGTCTGAATTAGGCTGTGTCACATGCATTACACGCTTACAGCCTTTAGAGATGTCTGACAGAAACACAATGTTCTACTTTCTATATTCAAATCGCTCCTTGATTTGTCAAGATTTACGCATTGAAAAAAAGTTAACACCTACATATACAAAAACCCTACTGAATTCCTGTCAAAGATCATTTTTTGTCCTATACACAAACAGAAGTAATTTTCCTCATGCAAGTATGGCTCACAGACGCCATCATGTGGATGATGTTGGTATTTCAACAAATTTTTCAACAAATAGGAAATACAACATTTTTAATAAACAGACAAGAATAACTGCTTAATTACTTAAACTAAAGTTTGGCTAAACTCTCTCGCAACCTCATTTTGCTACTGAAAGGAAACCACATTGCAACGCCAGTAAGTTATAGCAATGGGTTTGTGGTGTTTTGTCCTGCTAAAAGAAATACATTTATATTTTAATGAAATCTCTCTCTCTCTCTCTCTCTCTCTCTCTCTCTCTCTCTGAGCTACTGAGCTATTAAATGTTTCTACACCCTAACCTAACCCTAACCCTGTGTCCTTATAAACCACATATTTGGACCCACACACACCTGTTGGCAACCGCATCTGCCACTGTTCTGTCACCTGTCGGTCGAGTTCAGACACATGCAGTTTCACGGCTCAGATCTGTGGAGTAAGAGCAGAGTAAAGACACCGGCTCAGGGTGAGTGAGAGAGCGTTTTCATTTATTACTCATTTATCATCAAAACACAACTGTGCTGAAGTGTGCGTGTGTTTCCTTGGTTAGTCTGTACTAGTTTTTAGTTTTGTCTACCAAAGTGAAAAAACTGAAACGCTTCAAACATGTCAATGTATCTAAACACTGGTTGTATTTAAATACTCAGATCTGTTATAATACGGTATGGAAGGTATTAATATCTCACAAGGTTATTTCAGGCAGTAAATTATAATTTTATCTCTTTTTAGTATATTTAGCATGAAGTAAGCAGTATTTTTTAGCAATGAGAGTGTTTAAAGCAGTTTTAGTTCAGTGATTCATATGACAGACAGCAGAGGGCTGTACAGTACGTGTACAGTATGTACATTTACAACATATATTTATTGAACTTTCTAGAGTTTATTGCTATTAATATGCTTGTTACACAAGCATGTTGTCAGCTCTGCAGTTTTAACATCATAACTGCATTTTCCAAATCAGTAAAGCAAGACTAGAAATCATTTCTTTGGTAAAAAGAATAATAAACTGTTTCCCGCAGGCAGAATAATGACATCTGAATAGTCTCATGAAAAGCAAACGTTCAGGTTTATGTCAAGCCACCTGCAGCCTTTAGGCACAATTGAAGCTCACAATTTCAATCCATTCTCCTGCTGAGATTGTTGATTCAGGATAAACTCCATTCAGCTTCATTCACTGTATACAACATTATTCCTGTGTGAATGAAAGCGGGCGGAAAGCATGGATGAATTACATTTGGAAAAGGGAGTTACTTTTCACATTAATCCTGCTGATGTATTCTTAGTGTGTATTACGTCAGGTTATGTGAGGTAACAGGAAACAGATACTAACCCTAATCTAAAACCTAGTTACCTGTGTACAGTATTTCTACAGTACTTTGAGCCAAATAAACATTTCCGAATGGTTAGGCCGTCCAAATAATCATGTCATTCAGCAAAGCTTTATTGCATTCATTCGATGGATATTTCTCAAATAGGACAATACCAGAATGCACTAAAACCAGTTTAAAGCTGAGCAAGTTGTTGTGTACACTGTAATGTACACATATACATTAGACATAAAAGTTAAGACATAATGGACAAAAATGTTTCTTATGATCCTAAAAAATCTGACGGTGCATATTTCAATGTTTGAAATAACTTTCGTATACAAATTTTTTTTGTGCCAACATATTAATATTTGTCATTAGAAAACTACTTTATAAATAAAACATTAAACATTTTTTTTAAATTGATAACGGAGTAAATAACAAATATAAATCAGCCAATAAGAGTCCGGCATAGATAGAAAAATTTAAAAAGCTTTCCAGGTTAAGACCTCAAGAAGCTGGATGATAAAATGTCAGAGAATGATTTTGCAAATTCTAGACAAAGAGTAAATAGTTTTAAAGATGCTAAAATGTAACAGTTTATTTTGGATGCTCTTAGTCACAACATTATTCCCACCGTTGCAATTGTGTTATTTTATGGTTTTGAATAGTTTATTACTATTCTAAAATGTGAAAAAAATCAAAACTGTTTCCAAACTTTTGACTTGTACTGTATACTATTTCATTATTATTTTCACACAAAAGCTCTAATCCTCCAATGTAATATTTAGTATAACATCACCAAAGTATATCGCTGTTTATATCAACATGCAAGGTTAATTCCGCTTCAGCAAAAATAGACAAAATAACCGATAACACTAAAACATAACTGACGTAATATCAACTTCTTGTTTATAGACTTCTTGCATAACCCTAACGTCACACACACAATTACTGCCTAAAATCATGACTCAGTTCTAAAGGTACACCAAATACCAAACTGACCCAATTCTGTCATATGTGCGGGCAGCTCCAATAAACACGGCTTTAACAAAGACAATACGATAGAAACCTTTGCTTAGTCTTCGAAAGTTTAATCTCTAGTCTGCTGATAAATGTCGTCTTTGTGACACTCCCACAGTGAGAAAGCCAGACATGAAGTCATTGTTTCACAGCCGTTTTAGACCCGTGCGAGCTCACATCCCGTCTGCTGTGTGTGATTGTACAGGAAGTTATGTCTGACCATCTGATCCCTTCAGAGACCAGAGCAATAAACAGTGTTATCATGTGCCTCTGGTTGTTACGATGAACCCTAGACAAAATACAGACTCTATTTAAATGTCTGAAGGGGGGAACTTTGTTACAACACTTTTGGAGTTATGGAGTAAGGCTGATGTTTGTTTAAATCCTTTAAGAGGCATTTGTCATACTGTAAGTCTGCTTTAGAGTAAAGAGAACAGGGTGTTTATGAAGTCCTGTAACCGCTCGTGAAAATTCAGTCGACTTCAAACGCTGTTCACAACTGCTGTAATCTGATGTAAAGATCTGAAATGATACTGTAAAACATATTCAATCAAAAAAATATGATGAGACATTATTGCTCTGAAATAATCTAAAAGGGTGAAAACTATTGAGAATAACTGTGATTTTAAGAACCACAGGGCTCTGGAATTGGCCAGTTGCAATATTCCATGTTATTTCCGCTATAACAACCGGTAAAACTAATAACACAGGTTCATCTGGGTACTCCGAGTCAACTTGACCTTGAAAATAATTTGATTATAATTAAATTAATTTATATATAATTAATAATCATCTTCTTTGAACGTCGTGTCTTGGCTAACAGTCATGTCTAAAGCCGATAGAAAACATTTTTCTCCCACAGAAGATTTGTTTTTATTACAGATAAGATAATAAAATATTTCTAATCAATATTTTACGTGCAGTAATTTACTCATGTCCACATGGCCTAAAAGATCAGTCAAAAGGCAAAGTTATATCAGATGGAAATAGACATTTTTAAAGGGACATAAATTTGATGCCAAACCTTGAACATCTGTTTGTCACATAATTATAACAGCAAGTCTGCATGTGTGTGTACGTTGAGAGTGCTAAAGTGAGAAACGTTAATATTGTCCTCAAGTCTGGATGTGCTCGAGGAATGTGATGGCTCAGCATTAGAACAAATGGAGACAATGCGAGACGGATGTAATATCTTTATGTATGACCGCCGGACTATTAGCCGATAGCATGCTTGCTCAATGTAAACGCATCTAATCTTCTCACAAACAAACAGGCGTGTGTGCTTGTAGTGTCCAGACATTTACACACACACATACACACACACAGCTAAGCTTCAAGCAAACACTCAGGAGAGATATGTAAGCTAGGAGTGTCTGTCTGTATCACGGTATCTGTCACCTAGCAATGAAACTCTGTGTCATTATTTACTCATGTTGTTCCAAACCTGTATGATTTTTTTTATTATGTAAGCAAAACGATGTGCAAGTCTGCTTATAAGTGACACTGTGAATAATGGCTAAAGTTTCAAAAAAGCTTTTTTCAGCATGAACATTCATGTAACGATCATCATATGATGTGTTTAATGAAAGTAAGTCAAACCTTGAAATGACATGAGGGTGAGTAAATCATAAATTTTCATTTTTGGCTGAACTATTCCTTTAATAGCCGGCAGGGGGCGCTGTAATCTCTCTGCCTCGTACGCACACGATCGTGCAGTAATGTAGATTTAGTAGATTTAAGTTGTGGAAGTGCATGTAAATTCTTCTCGTGATGTAGACAGGATGTCCTTTAGCCTTTAGATTTACTACATTTCCTTCTCTAAATCTTGTGACTGTAAGCGTCTCACCTCTGATGGATCCAGCGTCCGGAGTCTTCTTATTATCATACAGTCTTTCGGCTGCTCCGGGCAGCATCTGAAAGTCATTAAAACAGATGATGAGGGGGAGAACAATGCAGCAGAGTCTGTCTGAACAGGGTCAATGTTTCTGGGGGTGTTGACACGATTCGTCAATCTGTGACAGCAGCATCCGGCAGTGCAAGATGTGATGCTTCATGTAAAACTTTAGAATTCTTGTACAGTTAATATACATGTCTTCATCAGCTTATGTTAATTGAGGGGATACATGTATATAATAGCAAATAATGAAGCATATTTATTATGACGATAATTTTAATGCATTGTGACGTTATTCTGCGTTATGTTAACTATTATACCACCCACCCACAAACCATCTTCCTAACACACTAAAGAATAATTAACATCAAGAATGACAACTGTCAAGTTTTAAAAATAGTGTAAATAGTGAAGCAATATGGCTGGTATCACTTTCAAAGCATTTTTTTCAGCAAATAAATGATAAAGAGATTACAGATTTTTGCACTCATTGATTTATACACACACTTACAGAAAAAAGTTGCCTGCATGTACTGTAGTTTTGTTTATAATTTTCAGGCATACTTTAAGGGTAACAGTATAGTAAACATAAACTACACAAGTAGTTTACAACTAAAAAATTTTTGAGAAAGACATAATAATTTCTAACAAGAGAAAAATAAACTGAAAGTATACTTTTTATTTTTTTTATATTTTTAAAATAACTATACTAATAGAAAATGAATACACTTCTCATGTAGTTCAGAACAGTTTTGCACAAGATTGATCAGTTTCTATACAGACAATCAAAAGAAACATGTTTTCCGTCTCCCTTACACACACACACAAGCATAGGTTAACTACACACTTTGTGTCTTTGTATCTAAACAGCCAAAGATGCATCTGCAACAATTTAAAATGCCAAATTGAATTTGAGTTTCTTTCCATTAAGTCTGTGTGTGTGTGTGTGTGTGTGTGCACTGACGGGTAAATGTATGCATGCCTTTAGCATTACACAGGAGAATTATATTTCCCTTAAACTCAACAGTGAATAAGAGAAAGAAAACACAAAAGACATTTTAATGCCACCACATTAAGGGCAGCAATGCTGCAGAAATGTGCAGGACTGAGATGGAATAACAAGGTGTGTTTGGGTACTAACCATGATTAGGGTGTCTGGCTCATACTATATTTAAATAGGGTGTGTTTTTCTCGCTCACACACTCGCACAGTATTTCGTGTGTTTGCGTTCCCCGCCCGTGTCCAGCGCACATACTCCTACAGACATCAGCTAAAACAAAGAGATTTTGTGTTATTAGACAATCTTGTGACATCACCAGTGAGCAATTCTGAATATTTTCTCAAAATAAGCAAACAGAAAAAATACAAACACCCTATTCCATTTGTAGAAAAAAACTTCTTTACATTGCATTTTATGCACATGCTTTTATCCAGCGACTCACTAAGGATTGAGACAGTGAAACTCTATTTCCTCTCAATCACCTTAAATCTCAGAAAAGCAGATTAACCACGTATTCATCCACTTCTTTTGTCTTGTTATATTGACACTAAGAAGAAACCTCTGATCATATTCCAGCCACACCCTAACACTCTCACAAATGCTTTATGGGGACTTTCCATAGACATAATGACTTTTATACTGTACAAACTGTATTCTGTAATCCTCACCTAACCTTCACACAAACCTTTCTGCGTTATTACATTTTCAAATACACACCATTTAGTATGATTTATAAGCCGTTTTCCTAGTGAAGACCAAAAAATGTCCCCACAAGGTTAAACAATTACTAGTATTACTATCTTTGTTGGTTGGAACACTGTAGGGTTTATCAGAACACACACATGCCTGTTTCAGTCTGTTGTGATTTAATGTGGTTTATGTGTACAATATTGTTTACAAGAATATACTGCTATTATTTAACTTTTTTTTACTTTTTCCATTTCCATTTAATTAATTTATTAATAAAAATACCAGATGCTTTTATTCAAATAATGTGGAAATGAACATTTAGCTTTAAGAGCCAACATAAAGAGCTACATTTACAAGAAGAAAAGCTTTTCTGGACAAACTTTTACTAGTGTAATTATCATAATGGTTCATGGCGGTTCACCGGTTTTATTGAAAACAACTGTAATGTGCTACAATGAGCATGTGTGATATGGTTTCTGTTTACCTGTGTATGAAATGAAATCATACTCGACTCTCGACTGTAAAAAGAGCCTGACACCAGCATTTTGCGGAGACAATGACAGAATAATGGCGAGTTATTAAACATATGAACTGAATTAGGTCAGATTTGATTTCTACTCATGGCTGAGGTTTCATAAGAATGACATCAGAATGGGTTTAGCAGACACCCATCAAAGTCCTCAAACGGTCTCGAGTTACTAGAGCAGCAAGACGTCTTGAGAAGGTGTCATTAGGAACCTCCACTTTGATTTTTTTTTTGACTGCAAGATGTTTCTTTTTAGTTGGGTAGCAGTGCAAAGCGTTCCTGATGGACCAGGAAACCTCAAATGAGTTAACGTCAGATTAAACTGAAAGCTACTGCTCCCCTGCAGCTAATGATTTAAAGACCCGTAATGAGTCCTGGCATATTTAGCTCTGTGTTTGGGGGGCACCTAACATACTGATTATTCATTCTCATAAAATCAAAACAGTCACATAACGATGTGACTATTTATGCAGGAACATCGTAAGTCATCTTTAAAGCAGCATTAGATTGATGCTTAGATTGAGACGATTCCAGATGTTACAAATTCATCCCCACCTAATTATTTACAAGTCTTTTCTCCAGTTAAAAAAAAATCATAGTTCATCCTTTCAAAAAAAGTAACACCAAAACCAAAGTTGTGATTTAAATGTGAAAACTTGTCAGTCCAGGTATACAAACCTTATTCCTGAGTCTATTCTAATATAGACTCCAGAAATTTTAATAAAGAGAGAAATACAAATGCATTTAATGTTAAAAAATGCATGAACCAGCCAGTAAACCAGCTGCCAAAACCTAAAAATATTTGCTTATTTCAGCACACGCACACTGAATCAGGAACCCAAATCATCTGCATCTGTCTATAGTCCAGATGTGCTCCTCAGGGCACAACTGAGAGATAATGCATACTTCTGATTGCTCATTTTTTCCATCTGTAAAGAACTAAAAGATTTTAGATTTTGAAGCAGTCATCCACCATCAGACCGTGGGGTTCTCATCGTGAAACTGGGCCCTTTCAGGCTTCTCCAGGACAGCATGGTTACAGGTTCTTTTTACTGTAAATGGTGTTACTATCCCATAAAAATATAAATCACTGATGAGAAACTTTTGTTGAAGTCTCCAACGTCTCAGATAGTATAAGACCTAAAATCTCACAAATGTCTCTACTAGTTTCAGAAGATATTTCAACAGTGTCACAAACTGAGCTCAGATTTGACAAGTCTGCAATCAAAAGTCAATATTAATAAAGATTCCAATATGAATTTAAAGATTTCTCATTAAATATCCTTAAATTCACATTATTTTGCGATCATTTAACAACTGCCTCAATTCGTGTCTTTTTTTCATTTCTCTAAGCAATTTTAAGACACTAAGTTGATACTTAAATGAAACATGTCTGAGAACTTCATCAAATTTTACTCAGGGATGAAATCAGTTTAACAATGAATGTATAGATCATATAAACGGGAATGTTCACCTCCCAATGCTCAGAATCGCTCGCTCAATGGTGGAAAAGCATTCATACAATCTTACGATTCAAGGTTTTGAACTGAATACTTAACAACAAAAGCCATACTGATATGAGAAATTCAAAACTTAACCCAGATCACAATCAACCAGAAATTACCAACAGCCCTTAAAGTATCCATCATAGCCTCCTTGTTCGTATTAAATTAAATCAAAGATGGCACATACACACAACTTGAAAATCTGGTCTCATGATGGTATTATTAACTATGTGTGTTTAGATTGCAACAATAGAATACAACATATCATTTCAGGATTAGTGCTGGTTTAGAGGATTAACTGAAACTGTACTGGGACTGTAAACATTACGTGCAAATGTTTATAACGATCATGGAGGGATTTCTGCTTTTGTTTACAATAAAAATCAGTGAGACAAATGCTTTAAGCATTCACACTCCCTGATAAGAAAGTAAGAGAGTCTGTGTGTGTGGGCGACCGGAGTGTAGGAGCGACCCCCTGATGGAGGCCGAGACCCCTGCTGGCCTAAGAGCTTCAGGCCCTGGATTAACAGTCTTGTGTTTAATGCAGCCGAGTCCAGCTGAATCTACAGCCTGAAGGAACCACAGCTGTCTCTCTATGTCTGTCTGTCTGTCCATCTCTTTTAATGAATCAACAAATCAATTCTCAAAAACAAGTCTATGTCTTGTATTACAGTAAAGTTTAGGGCTGCTTAAAATTCGTACTTAAATTCAGCACTAAACTCATTCAACACTGTTCTTCAGACATGAATAACGCTCAAATCGCATGGCTTGTGAAAAACATTATCCAAATGTTATCATAATTTACTCACACTCATGCAACTATGACTTTCCTCTCTTTAATTAAACACAGACAAATAATTTGATATTAAAATGCCATCATCTTATTTGACAGCGTTCACAATGGCCTTCTAAATAATATGGTTTCTCCCAAACCTCCAGTTCACTTTGCTTGTCTGTTGTTCAAAATATTCTGCGAGCATTCTCGCTCTCATCTCTGAACATCTTTAGCTTCACACGGCTCAGACGGGCTTTGATCAGACATCTGTAGACAGTTCCATAGACTCTTTCATTTCTTCTCATCAGATAACTGCTAGCACACAGATCAGTCTATCTTATTTCCACCAAATACCAACAAAATATTTCCCTCCCTTTATACTATGTATGCATCCCATTTAATTTCCCACAAAAACACAACGCTGAACCATGTTTGTAACTTTTGATCATTTCAGTAATCGGTGAGAAGCACAAGGGCTCTTTTATCCAAACGTATGTCCTTCTATGACTTTGATGCTATCAGCGAGGAAAAGAGGAACATTGTGACTACATAGTCTCAGACTAGTAAGTGAAACCATAATAGTAATTTTGTTTAATATCAGAAACACTAAAAGAATAGAAAGAAAGTGTAAAAACTAAGAAAAATGGGTCTACACAGGAAAACTATTTTTCCTTTGTACAGTTTGTCATATTCCTGCTGACCGTGAGATTCCACAATCTCTACTTAAAAACGCCTGTAAATAAAATTCAGGTGTGTGCGTGTGTGGGGGAGAGAGAGAGAGAGAGAGAGAGAGAGAGAGAGAGAGAGAGAGGAGAGAGAGAGAGAGAGAGAGAGAGAGAGAGAGAGAGAGAGAGAGAGAGAGAGAGAAGTTTATACACATTCCAAGTGGTCTGCGCCAAGAGACTAAGAAATGCTCTCTCTCTCTCTCTGATGTGTTTAGAAGAAAAAACTGAACTGTAGTGAAGGAAATGAAAGAGTTTAGGGAGGCTGTAGTGCTCGCTTTGTTTGACCAAGTGTGTGAGCGAGTGTGCGTGTGTGTGTGTGTGTGTGTGTGAAGGGAGGTCCTGATTTGCCACTGAGAAAAGTATGAAAACCCTTCAGGGGGATTTCCTCTGAAAGAAAGACCTCCTCCTCCTCCTCTCTCAGCCTTTACTTTCTCTCTCTCTCTCTGTCACGCTGCAAAAGGTCTTTACAGTCAAGACAAAACAGCGCAGTGAGCAGACGACACAGCGCTTGACATTTAGCAGTATTTAGCAATAACTTGCTAGACAATGGCTGTCGTCCACTGTATCCCGAATCTACTAGCGCAGCAGATGCCCTGGATGCACCTCGGGATGTAAGAAAACATGGGAATAGTGCCAGTTTATCTCCAGAACTAAAGTGGGAGTTTGTTTTGTTGGAGAACTCATTTGAGGATGACAGCTGAGTAGACTGGATCCTGTCGTCAAGATGGTAAATAAGACTTGTTCGGTTTGGTATTTTCATCACAGATCGTGTAAGCGTTGTATCACTGACCTACTGATAGATGACTCGTGTTAGAAAATAGACCATAGAGGGTTAAGATTTAGTACATTAGTTGCATTCACAAACTCCTTTGACAAATGTCAAGAGCAAAAAAATGATCTATCTACAAACTTTAGAAATTCAAATGAGAAAAGTGATATACATATTGTGACCTCTAAAAGCTGACTGACTTCAGATCTTGTTTTCAATCCTGCTCTCAAGATATCTCACAGTAATGTACTTGTTTAGACTAGACAAAGGCTAAAGGCTGTGTACTTAAAGTTGACATGAATATCTGTCTTAGAATTTCATGTGTCCACCACTTACTAATACAGACTTCGCAAGTTTGAGCAAAATATCCATGTTCTCCAGCAACCTGCATGTTTTAACGAAAGTTAATATGGTCAATGCCACAACCTGACTTAAAGAAGATTTGATTGGTAACAGAAAAAGCATACAGAAACTTCAGTAAATCTCTTGACCCACTTTCCAGTCACATTTTAGTGTGCATCTGGTATAGCATCTGGTTTGTTATACCTCTCGGAATGACTGATGATGTTTAGCTTCACAAAATGTCTGTTGCTTTATTGGAGTTATTCGATCAGGTGTGTTTTATCTCTGATATAAAATTGATTTACACACTGACAGGCAAAAGTATGGAGAGGTACAGTACAGCATGCTTGCAGATTTACAGTTTATACAGTACATGGAATGTAAACCTACAGAAATTTACTACGGACTGCACAACATGAAAATAACATTTCACTGGTAATAATACAAATAACATTTCAACTGTACATCTTCCATGTTTTGTCCTCAAAGTCTTTTTCTTATATTTGTGTATTTATTGACGATTCTAAATAAAACTAAATGATTCCCTTGATATTGTTATGATCCATCACAGATGGAAGATGAACGAAATCTTATGCATCTTTACCACAGAGACGATAATGATCGATATTTTTAACGATAGTGTACAGAACTGCAAATGTATAAGCTCTGAGGTTCCAAAAGTAGTAGCTAGTGTGATTTCAACTTTAACAAAATAAAAAATGTTTAATAGCCTCATCCCTAGTAACAAACTATCCTAAAGTGAGACCCACCAATCACAGAAGTCCGATTACCATAAAAACAGAACATGTGACATCTCAGTGATCGTCCACTCTCATGAATGAAATGACCAAGTCTTCCTTCCTTAACTCTCAATATCTTACATGTTGTTAAATAATTAGCAATAAACAAACTAATTTGAAAAACAACCACAAAAATTTACAATACTACAAATCTAAAAAAACAATAATGTTTTTTAATAACTATATAGTTTAATATTCTATACAGTACAAGATCATTATTCGCAATGCTTCGTGGGAAAATTTGACTTTATTTGCTTAAGCATTTAAGTACATGGCCTTTGTCTTTCATTTCATTTGTAATGTTGTGTTTCATATTAAAGTGGGTTGGTTTGATTCTCAATGACTCAAAATGAACAACGAAAAACAACTTTACAATTGAAATGCTCTATTCTGTTAAATCAGACCACAGTAAGTCAGTGAATGAGCTAAAACAATCCCTACTGTACACACCCACTTTAGCAGATCACATGATCAGATGCATAATGTTAACTGTACATTGGTCTTGCTAAAAAAAACGCTTGTGATTCAACAGGTTACAATAACAGCCTAATGCGCCTGACGCTAAAAACAAATGTGAATGCAATGTTAAAAAAGGTAAAACGCACTGTTTCAAGATACTTGGGGATATGTTCAGGCTGCACACCTGCACACATGTTTTCATACTTTGGTTAATGTGAGCGCTTGACAGCTGCACTCGCCCGGACGAAAACAACATCAGACCAAACTCTCATGTTCAGACACACAAACAAAACTCTCGCTGTGCTCGGGCCGTTACGACCTCTGACAGACCTTGACAACACCAGTAACACACAAGCACAAACATTACCACACACACACCTTACCACAGAACACATAACTACACAACTCCTGGCAGCTATCGGTTCTGGTAGGTTTCAAACCAGACGTCCACAGAAGTCAAATTATTGACAAACAATTCCTTTAAAACCAAACAATTTTACCAAGTCCCAAAATACCAGGAATTCTGGGAAACATTTTGTGCAGACTGGTTAAAACCAGTGTTTTTGTAAATGTTTGAGTCTGAGTTTTAAAACCTAGTGAGCTCTCAGGACTTTCATACAAATAGTTCTCACATAATGCAAAGAAACCAAAGTTTGGCTTTTGCATCTAAGCTAATGATGCTAATAAGCATAAAATAGCCTAATTAGCACACAAAAATATTAAGCAAAATCATAATTAAATTGCTTTTATCTATAATGCTTGGTATAGGGTATATACTGTATATCAAGGCACAAAATATTGCGTTACAAAAAATTACAATGTGTATTTTTTTACAAGAGCTATGGCGATATTTTTACAGTATTACGTCTGTTTAATCCTATTGGTTGAGCTGTCAACACGTAATGTTTAATGTGTTTTTTTTGCTTTTACCGCTTTACCGTTTTATATCCTCTTAGTGTTTAGCTTTTCTTAATTCCTTTTTCAATTTAATTTTATATTAAATTTAGTTTTTTGAATTTGTGTCAGGCCTATTTGAATTGTATTAATTTACATACATGAGGCTCAGAAAAACCTTACTAACCTAACAAAAATTAGTCTGTCATTTAAATCTCAAAACACTATCGTATCATCAACGCATCATCGTGTATTGTATTAAACCTTGAGCCGAGTCTATAGTTACACTCCTAGTTTATATACCTTTTGAAACAGACTGTGTGAAACAGAAAACCGTGAAAAATGTTCCCTGTCTAGAAGGCTTGCTAGCTTTTGGAACAGAGCCCCAGTGTGGATTTAAAGATTTCCTTTGGTGTAGCCTGCTTATTAAATCATTAGGTTACATATTCTCAACTATAATTCATTAAAGACAGAACATAAAATGAAAAAGAAACTTTTTTCTTATTTTTCCAGCAAAGCGAACACATTTTACTGAGGATAAGCACACTGTCTATGACATGCCATAAAACGTCCTGCCAAGAACCTTGCTGGCGGCTTAAATATTTTTATGCCTTTTTACAATATTAAAGACGAGCATCGACAGCTGGGCCGTGATGTGTATTTTGTTTTCTTTGACCCCTCTGAGTTCCTGTTGGGCACACACAGACACAGTCTATGATTTACTTCTGGTCTTCATTAGCATGTTGCTCATGTTCCAGATGTTCAGTCAGTTGGTGTCTGAGATCCTAGTTCAGTACTTATACAGCACATGAAAGCTAGGCTTTAAGTGCATTTGCCAAAAACACGCTATAAAGATTGTTAGTTCTTTCCTTTTTCTTTGCCACCTAACAATTTCTTCTTTTCCATCAAACTAGTATAAGGTCAGTGTATGCACATTTTATGAATTTGACAAACCCTCTTACTTTTAACATCTAAATTTTATTTTTATAATATACAAAATACTATTAATAATATATTCTGCAGTGGAAACAGTGACTTCTGACCGATCAACACCAAAATGTTCCAAGAATTCTTAAGTGTGGGAAGCCATAAGTGACATTCCGAACAGATGTGCAAGAGTTACGTTCATATGTTCTGTGTGTTTTGAGTTGCTAATATTTATTTTGGAAATAAGTCCCATGACCCTAAATCAAATTCCAATGAAAAATGATATTCTGGATCACTTGGAGGTAGTTTTGCGTCTTGGATCTCAGCAAGAAACCACAGAGCGTCGTTTCATCTCTAGGGCAAACTGGGGAGAAAGTCAATAAAATATACGAGTCGTTAACGAAGTTGCCAATGCGTAGAGAAAGATGTGTTCACGAGACCTGCAAATGTCAAAGGTGATATATGATTGTGTTAGAATTAAATATGTTCAGAAAATAACACTTAGGAATAGATAGACAGAATGATGAATAAAAACAAAAACCTTTGTTGATTACATCAAAAGTTGTGCGCCCAATCAAACCCTGAGTTTTTTTGTGCAAATTCATTGGTCACCTGGTAGAAGCTAGTCAAATTAAACAATTTGCCAATGTGAACAGGTTGTGCTAAAAGCCAGAAACACCTAGACTGCATTTAACAGATTTATTCAGGATGAGGTTTTAATGTTTTCAATGAACATAAAAACATTGAATTTGAAGAGACATTAAGAAACCAAAATGGCAATTTTCTTATTGAGTTTATGTTATATTAATCATGTGGGTCACCACAGGATGATAAACATCTGGATTTTGAAGCAGAACCATTTGTAAACGATATATGTAAACCATCTATAAAGAACCACACATCCAACCCACGAACCATATGTAGCTAAAAATAAATCTAAAACTCAACCTGCTTTAAAGAGCAGCTGAAGACGCTTCATTTACACAAGTGTAGCCTAACAAGTGAAGCAAATGGCATAACAAGTCAGATGTTGTGGATGTTTGTCTGCCGAGAGTGGGCAGCGGTGGAGAATGCTCCATTGCGCTGTGAATGCAGAACATTGTGCCAAACTTTCTCTGTGGCTCAGAGACAAAGACATCAGTGTCCTAAAGACAGAAACGAGAGGAAGGACAAGACGGAGTAAAGGAGAGTTGTGCTGGAATTTACCAGCTGAAATGAAAAACTTTAAAGGCTTTAAAACCATGTTAGATGAGTGTTTATCTCAGGAGTGCAGATGGACTTTTCAAACTCCGACCATTTGTTCTTTCAACATTATTGCATTCTTTGTGCAGGCCTGAAGTGATAACAGAAAGGGTTTTAAATGCCAAAAGTGGCTCTTTTGTCCTGTGCCAGAAGCACAAGTCAAGACATATTCTGTGTACATAACACATTGTAGACATCCTTACTGGAAGTATTTGCAATTCCAAAACTTTTTTTAAAAATATATCATATTTCTACAGACCACAAGAGTAGGATTCTGAAAGTGGAAATGCAATTTAAAATCTCCAAAGCAATGCAATAACACAGAGCCCTCACAAGAGACCTGCCATGACATGTTAGATCACTGTTCACTGAAATCATTGTTTGGTGAAATCACCAATCACCAAAAGAATTTAACTTCATAAACTTCCCAAAATCAAGTCAGACTGATAAATGCTTGCTTAGATCAAGATAACATGGAAAAAACAATATTTGACTATTACCTTTGCCAATGAATAAGCAAATATTATTCAGACCGCAACAGATCAGATGACCTGCTAAGACCAGATCTGATACCTGCATGACAACATTTATGATTTATGAGGCATGTCTGATTCTCACAGCTGGGTGAATATGAAATTAAAACTCTCTTGTGTAATTACAGAGAGTCCAAGCATTGCCAAATGATAAACTGCGACAGACATGCACATTTAATTGAGAGTTAAAAACATAGCATCAAAATCATTTTGCAAAGGTGAGAAGATCATAGAGCATCTGTTAAACATTATTTTCATTCAGACGGATGTTTAAAGTGTCTTCACACATGAAAGGATGCACATTTCTAGATATCAAATGAGCCTTTAAATTAACTTTCCAAAGTTCAGCCAGAAGCTCAATCCAGGGTGGACTTTGGTGCTACATATAACCATCCTGAAAAATGCAGTTGACATGCAAATTCCAGACAAGAGGAACACTGCCAGGCTCCAGATATCCCTCATTTGGGATCCCGAGTATTTGTTAAATGAAGTTTGAATTGGACGTGTTGAGAACACCAAGGTGTGGACGTGTAACATAAGAGGACGGGGGGTAAATGGAGCACCGGGCCCTGGGCCACATCGAAACGGCAATCTGGGCAGCACAAGATGAGTGTTTACTGGAAAGAAAAAGATTTTGGGGGTTCATCCAGAGGACCGGAGAGGTGGACCACCGTGAACGAGACACAAAGGCGGGCTGCACAAACAACAGTTAACGATTAAACTGAATGGCTATTGTGTCTGTCTACAAATGTTTTGAATTATTAATCATTAAACGTATTGTGGAACTGTACAAAGACAAATACACAAAGTTAAGATGATAACTAAATTCATCACTGGATTCCAGGAAACATTGAGCAGGTCTAGATAAACTAGACGGTAGATAAACATCAGCATGCTTTACAGATGAGACATCTGATGTCTGTATCACACAATGACTGGAGGTCTGAAGGTTAATTAAATAACCCTAAATTGCTTTTTTTGCGATCATGAAACGTTGCTGATTCATTTTTGGCCGGTTGCCAGGGTGTTGCTAAGTTGATTTGCGTTTGTTTGTTTCTCTTTCTCAAGAAGACATAAACTTCCTGTCTGAGGTCCCACACGGGTCCTGTAATTAAAGTCGGTTGAGCAAAAAAAAACGAACCACAAAACCTTTATACTATATATAAGGATGTAAAGGATTTATTTCTTCTCATGGTTAATCATTCTAGATAGTTTTAAACCTGCAGCTAAGTGTTATTCACCCGTGAACAGGTTTTCTCAGACTGGAGTAAAACAGCTTTCACTCATTTTCCACACAACAGTCTTGATCTTCCTACATCTGCTTTGTAAATCACTCCAAGTCTGACATTTGAAATCTGAACCCAACATCTTCATTTTGATGAACTAGCTGAAACAAACGCATGATAAATATTTGGGAGAGTAAATATGAGACAGTCACCGGTGTACAGATGTTTTTGAATCATGTACATATGTTCTGTACATAAACATTTATAAGCTCTCAGAGCCATGTGCTGGTTCAGACCCTGTTTTCTTTGTTCTCTTTTGTTTTACTTGTCTAATGAGATAGATCTCCCCTGCAAACCATTTCAAATGAGGTGTATCTTGGACAAATAAAGAGCCCACATTTCCTTTAGATGGACAACAGAGCAGATCTATTTCATGAGGCTAAAACTTCATTGTCTCGCTGTCTGGCTCTTCAACAAGTGAGATTTAGGAGGGGTCGACGTTATGAAAAGGTTTTGCCGCAGGCGATTGACAATAGCTTCATTTCACTTCCTCAAACAAAGGATTCAGGGCGTTTATGAATATAATGCCTGCGGTATAATGTGTCCTGATATGTAACCCTGGATATTTGTCACATGAATAGACTTACAAACTCACAAATGAATGCTGTCAGTTTAACGCAACCATTTAGTACAAGTAACTAAGCTGCAAACCATAAGTTGCCTCTTTATTGCCATCTCTGTTTGAAACATAAAATGGCACCTTACTTTTACTTCTTTTGTGTACTTAAATGATGTCAAACTGACATTTTCCATGAAATCGTACCTGACAGCTCAAAAAAAGTATGATTCTTTCATAGTCAGGTTTTCAGAATTGTCAAATCCATAACCCTTATTAATGGGCACATAGAAATTACCATGTTAACTGTCATTATTTGTCTATTCACTTTAATATTTCATAGATTCAATTGAATCATAACAAACTATAAATTAATGGAAATGTAAAACACTAGAGATTAAATATTTGACAAATTGTCATAACAATCAACATAAACAAAAAATTCATTATAAAAATGTTAATGTTAATGTTTATAAAATTTATTAAAAATATCTACAAATAAAAAATAAAGTTTGGATAACGCATTTGCATGTGAATACTCAATATGTAACGACAGTCATCAGGTTAAAATAAAATATTTTATGTTGTTTAAAGAGTCTCACTTCTCAGTTTGTTGGGTATTATTGCTTCTGGTTTATGTATTTTAATTCACAGAAATCTTACAAAATATGTTGCCTCTCAAAAACTTGTGTTGTTTTTTGTCACATCCATAAATCTTTTTCTGATGTCTGGACTCAACAAGGCTTTAATAAAATATAAACAGATGGTTCAGAACATTGGTAATAATTACATTCTGTAAGAATTTCAAGTTTTGACTGAAAAATGTCATGCCCATGCTGGAATTGACCAAATGCAATTTATCGTGATCAATTTAATGAATTCTAACCATGTTCTTAAATCAATCTCTTACTCTTTCTCTCTCTCTCTCTACCCATCAGAACCCATCATCTCTGGAGTGGTCCATTCAGAGCGCGCTGTCGGCCCTTTACCCGCCCTTTGAGGCCACTGCTCCCACTGTTCTCAGCCAACTCTTTCGCACCATTGAGGAACGTTACCATGGAGATGCGCTACAGTGCCTGCTGGACTTTCTCATCCCAGCCAAACACATCTTAGAGAGTGTACAGCAAGCTGCGTGTGTGAGTACAACACAATCATGGCACAGCGCAACACCTGATACCAGATGTCAACACCAAACAAATCATATAGCCAATGAAAAACCTACTAAGCAAATATCTTTATTCCTTAAAAAAAGGAACATGTTTACTCAAGTCTCTCCAAACCCATACGACTTAATTTCTTCCATGCAACACAAAAATATTTGAAGAATGTTATCAAATGGCATATAGTGACCAAACCCAAAAGCCAAAAACCCCAAAAACAACATAACATACCATAAAAGCAGCCCATATGGTTTGTGCACTGATACATCCCAAGTCTAAATGTTCGTAAAATTTAAGAGATTTTCAGCTATTTTTCAGACAGTCCATCATTTAAGACTGTTGTAAGACTTCATGCACAAACTCTGTGGACTACTGTTACAGTGATTTCATAGTGCTTTTTGACCTGTTAAAAGCCTGACAAGTTGTGCTTACTGTATGCTGTAATAGTTTAAAACAGGATAATAATTCAGAATTTCTCCATCTGTTTCCACAGAAAAAAAGGTTAAATAGGTTTAAAATAACATGGCGGATAGTTTATAATGATTTTGGGGTGGACTAACATAAGTGGGGTTCACTGTAAAATCAAAGCCATTTCCTGTGCAGACTTTTCATCCATATGGATTTTTATGGCACAGATCCCACATGCTACTTTTGCTCATCCACTATAAGGATTTTGTTTTATTTTCAGTAAGATCAAAGCCTGTCTGAGGCAGATTTCCAATAAATGTCCAATAAATAGCATCAATAAAGTCAATCCCACCATTGTCACATTTTAGAATCTGGTGGTTATAAAACCATTCTAATCAAATTTACTAGCCACTCAACCAACTTGCTTAATGTTTTCACCTCTTTCTCATCTTTACTAGGCTGCATACTCGGATGTCCTGTTTCGTTGTGAAGGTTGGCCGTTGTGCTTAAGTGATCGTGTGGTGGTTCAACTCGCCCCCATCAACCCGTTACTGCTTCGCCCCGGGGATTTCTACTTGCAGGTGGAGCCTTTTGGAGATCAATCATCCCGAATCGTCCTCAAAAGTCTTCTTGTGCAGGAAGACCTCCTGGGGGAGGAGAATCTGGGGCAACAAGCAGGCTCCAGATCACCGCAGGGTCCTGAGGTCGAGGGTATACCAATACCCGAGACATCCTATCCAAGCATTTTCACAGAGTCTTGGTTAAGAGAAATAAATGAGGGGCGTCATGGTAATCCCTTACATCAGTGTGTGCTTTCTTCTGACCAGGGGATTGTGAAAGTACCTTGGACTGAAATCGCCAACCCGGAATTCCTTGATAGACCCAAAGGTAATATCTGGTCTGAAACAACATGCACGACGGCAACTCTTATAGCGGACGATACTCAGACTAAGATATCAGAAAACGTTGCACAGTCACAATTACCTGTACCTGTAGATCTCTTACAACTTGAGATGGAAAGTAGGATTCTTCCTGCAGAAGATGGAATGGTTGAACTTGTTTCTGTTCAACTAGTGGAGGGCGGCACCAGATTGGTAAAGGTTGATCAAGGAAACCCAATCAGCAGTTTTGCTGGAAAACCAGTTGGCTGGGTCTCTCCCAATACCTGGGACAGCAGGCACAACCGAGAACTGGAAGGCGAATACGTGGACCTTCTGGAGTTCACAAAGGAAAAACAGACCTTTGGCCTCAACAAAAAAGCAATGCCCACAAAACCATTGAGCTTTAAGCTGGTCAGGACAGCACAGCCTGCAGCAAAAACCAATATCAACCTGTGTGATGAAGACTTTAGGGTCTTAGAGAAGGGCAACCCATGCTTGCAAAACAATCCAGAATCTAAATGCAGGTATCGACAGTCTTACATGGCAGCTCTACGCAACCCTGTGAACTTTGAGAGAGCAAGTATGCTCCAATCTGTTGAAGAATTGAGGCCAGACGTAGGGGAAGTTGAGCCAAGCTGTGAGAGATACAGGGTTGGCCTCCAACATCCAAACTGCACGTCTGGCCAGACACCAAACCAAATAGACAGAAACCCAATACAATGCTTTGAGAACTCGGCCCAACTGGAGCAAAGTCCAACAAACCGCTGTCAGAACTCAACCCAGTCAAGTGAGAGCATACCACATGGCCGTAGTTCAAGGGAGAACCTGAAGTCTCTTGACCAGTATATGACACAACAGAGCCCAGACACGGCCCCAGCAAAACAACTTTACAAGTCACATGATCTTCATCAAACTGCAGTGGGAAATAAAGCACTACCTGACAAAAGACTCTACTGTCTAAACGACTCCATTAGACAAGATCAATTTCAGGTGCGGGCTGGTGGCCAAAAGCATGCCAAAACCCAACACTTGCCTAAAATGGGGCTCAGAGCTTTACCCGACCACAGCGGCCTCAGACAAGAGGCTAATTTATGTTTGCGGCGACCCTGTCAAATTCAGCCAAACCTGCTAATGCAGAACTCTGAAAAAACATCTCCTCTATTTCAACACCATTGCAGTCAGATTCAGTTTCAAAATGATAATAGTCCTTTAGATTACAAAATCCCCGGTGATAACAGACAGCAAGTCCCAAGTTCACCTGTACAGGTGTTGAAAGTTGCAGGTAAAAGCCGGTCTAAATTCCGCTCCTCATCATCCGTCTCGGAAACAGCCAAAGAGTGTCTGCAATCGCACAAGGTGACCAACAGAAGCCACAGTGATGTCTATCCAGGGATCATTTCCACTGTATCTATAATCCAGGGAATAAAAAACACAGCCAATTTGGTGTCCCCAAAACTAAACAGACGACATGAAAGAAAAGGTAAGTGAGACAATTGTGAGATGTGAACTTCTGATTGTGATTTGTTACAAGAATGTATTTAGATCAAACAAAGAAAATTGCAAGTCTCTCTGTAGTTCCATTATATTTATGTTAACTGATTGCACACAGATGTTCTTCTTTCATCAAATCACTTTGTTTTTGAAAGAACATTTAAACCATGATGTGCAACTCCTTTAAATCCCTCTTCCTAAATCCATAGCACACTTAAAAAGTGGCTTGTGAAAAGTGTCTGTAAAAACAACAATCATTTAGTCGCTGTCTACCATTAGAATCCCCACTATGTCATTTTGCATGCTCACAACAAACACGACAAGGCATTTTGGCAGATTTAAAGATGACCTTGACCCTTCTCCTCTGCTGGGAGGAAAATATACCCTTCTGAAAGGTCATCTTGAAAGAGTGCAGTGTGACACAGGTCAAAGGTCAACAGCGTACACAGCGTTCCACATGGGGAATTTCTGCAGTCCTTCATCTGATCTCCTTCTTTAGCAGAACAGAATGAAGGCATTCATTAGAACCAGAGAGACAGTATAAAAATAACTACACCCCTCCTCATAGATTATGGGGGAGCTGTTTCATGTTTTTTTTTAAATGGGAAGAAAACTGCTTTAGATTTTCAAAAGTGTACTTTAATACTGTGGCTCCACCTAGCTGTTGCATGTTGTCTCATACCGAAAAAGTTTCCTATTGCTAAACTATAGTTATACATAATTAAAATAAAACAGTGATTACTTAATAGCAATTTTTTCTTTTTATTAAGCTTCCTCATCTAGCAAAGTTGGAACTCCAAATGGTGATGGAGGAGACCTTCAAGACCTCAACAGTGATCATCTGATAAGCCGATCTGAGAACGGAGTGCAAGCAACTCTCCTTTCCCAAGACTCCACAATCAAAAGTCTTCTCCAGCTAGGAATTATCTGTCTGCCTGGTATATCTGCTGTTCATTTAACAGTAAATTATGCGTGATTTTACTCACAAGATGCAGCACTTTAGTCTATTTGTCTAAAATGATGGATAAAGGTCTTGACTAGTATCCAAAATGTACAAAAATGAACAAATTAAAAAATCAAACAGCTCGAATAAGAAGCCATAGCAGTTAATAAACTCTGATATGTGCAACTTACTTCATACTGCCCAAAGTAATTTTTACACAAAAATTTAAATGGAAAGCAACAAGATGACTGGATGCCACTCACATACAAATCAATGAGATGAGGTGACAACAATGTAGCAAGGAATAATATCAACTGCTTCACATACCATTTTAAGGCAGAAGTAAGCAATATACAATGTATAGTAAGTAGGCTAACAATCCATTCTCAAAATAGACAAAAACTGATTGTACCTACGTAAAAACACAGTCCTCTGTACTCCCAGTAAGAAAATAAAATATAGAAATTTTCTTATCAAATCTTTGCTTTTTAAGTCCGTCCTGTGCATTGCAAAGATGACACAGCTACTCAGTTCAGACTCACACAAACATAATTTTACTGTGTATCCCTCTTACCAACATCAGGCAGTCGTGACAGAGCTGGTCGAGCTGTGGTTGAGGTCTACGGGGGCCGGACAGGGTGGGCATCAGCTCAGCACTCTCCTCTGGACCTCTGCAGACTGCTGCTTTATCTGCACTCCATCCCCAGGTAACAAATACAGAACTGTCTACTCAATCACCACAAGAGGGCAGTAGCTGTAAGGGTGTAATGATGGAGAATATAGCATTAATAGATTGATAGACTTTGAAGGAGTTATACACTATTTAGAACTGAATTGTGAATGTATTTCAAATATTAATTCAATTACTGAACTCGGTTTTAAAATTAGGTAAAATTAGCAAAGAGGATGCACTAAGATTTACTAATAATATATTCACAATTTTAATAATATTTAATTTGCAGAACAAATTATACATTGTTTCTCATGCACAGACACATCAACATCGTTGCAAAATTTTTGAATATGTCTAATAATATGGCCATACAGTTTACCGACTAATACAATTTTGTTTGTTTGTTTTACATTACATTAAGTAATTCATTTTAAAGTCATGTGTAATGTTAAGTATAATGTGTGTTTGGTTGTAGGATGGAGGTAAGAGATCTGGGACTGACCATTGTGATTGACAGCAGAAAATCTCCTCTTCCTTCAGTCTTCTATAAATCTCTACTTATGGTTCAGGTGAAGACATGCCTACAAAACCAATAATCACCAACAATACAAATAAAAATTATTTTATTCATATTTTTCATATGAATTGTATTCATAAGTTCACACAGAAGCATAGCAACAAAAAACTTTTTCCTTTGAAAGGAAAGATGTCTTTATTTTGAATATATTATATATTAGGATAATATACTGTAATATAAAGTATTTATATTGTATTTACAGTAGAAGGCATAAAGGTTGTGGATTACCAAATAGAACAAAGTACATTTACAAATAAAAATTATTTAAATTGTACACTTGTATCCCAAGTACAATTTTTTTTATTTAAAAAGTATTAAAAAGTATGAAGTATTTTATTTTGAATCTTTTTTATTTTTCACATTATAGTTATTTTAAAAATAACATGTTATTTTTATGTTTATTTTTTATACAAATGTGCCAAATATTTATTCTTGAGTCTTAGACATTTCCATCAAAATATAGTTTGTATGTAACTTAACTAAGAAATATTACAATTAAAGTATTAAAAGTGTTTCACCAAAAATAACAGCTAACAGGTTAAAAGTACCCGCCCACCAGATTTTACCGGAAATACGTAGGCTGCGTGTACAAATATACAAACAATAATACCAGATTTTTGTTGCTTTATTTTATTAAATATCTGATATAATTCTGTGCTTTTCGTCTACACTTAAATAGCTGTTCCTTAGCTGTCCATTTGTATTTACATATTTTGCAATAAACTAAATTTTGTTCATTTTATATATCATAAGTGGCCTGTTCAACAACTCACTTTTTCATCATTCACACACTGACCTGTGTGTCTCCTCTGGTATCTGTGTATACAGGAACACGCCCTTCATGCAGTGCACACGATTGTGATGCTTGTTGAAAAAGACGTAAATCATCGACCAGAAAGACATCCTGGCCTACAGGTAATTATCACACCCAAACACACTCATTATAACAATTACTCCTGCGTGAAGACCACGCCAGCTTCTGTAACTAACATCTCTCCGAAAGTTCACATACCCACTCTCTACTTACGACGCTTCATAATGAGCGAGACGCTGTTTTAAACGAATCATTTAGGTGTACGAATCTTTCTTGTCGTGATGGTGCTGAACGAGTCTCTGAAGTAAAATAATCTTTCTTATTCACGCTACAATATACTTATTGGCCTTACATTACATTATATTTAAATTTAGACATTTACCAGACGCTTTTATCCAAATAGTCCTGAGGAAACAATGAAGCGATACCTCATTGGGAGTCAAGTCGATGTTCTGAACGAGTCTTTAAAGTGAACAAATCTTTCTTGTTTACTCTAGAAGCACTTCCGTTAATAAGCGTTTTTTATTCGTTGGTACTGTGAAGGCATAAATAACATTGGTTTGCAATCCGCCGTAAAACCGAAAGAGAAGAAGAAAAGGCAAAACAGGACGAATTTATTTTTATTTTTTGCATCGGGCAATCTGCGCAGTAGCTACATGATCGTCCGTCAACGTTTAATTTCTCACGGGTCTGCAAAGTGACTATGTGTAGAGATAGTCAGCAAACTAGCTCTAAATAACTACTACTGAATGAACTTGATGACGTGTTGCACTGGATAATGTCATGAGGTAAACAGGTTGGCTGACGTATATTGTTTACTTTGACGTCTTCATGCTGTAAAACACTGATTTAGCAATTTGTGATGCATTTCACCCTATCTTTAACATACTATTTATCTAATTATTATTTATTTTACTAATAATGAATAGCAGGAGCGGATATAATAGTGTTTGAATTCTGTGATAAATAAGACTGTGTTATTAATAAAAAGTTTATAATTAATACAATTTTATAATCAATGTTTCTCTCATCGTGGATGTATGTTAAGCTGAGTGTGTCCGAATGAACCCTTGGCCGTTTTTTAAAGCAACATTGTGATTGAATGTGCCTAAAACTGCTAACAGTTGGCTTTTAAAGTTGTGTGTAATATTAAATGTAATGAGGACACACATGCTGTGTTTAATCCTGATTTGTGTCACAAACCTGAATGCCAGCAAATGATTTAACTGCCATTTGACACTGTCATTTGTATCAGATAGATGTTGTGACATCACTGAAGGCTCTTCATAAGACTGTTGATGCACAGCAGTTGACCTCTGACCTCGGAGGAACCTTCCCTTACAGTCATGAAGACTGGCTGCAATTTCACCAGGTAAAACATCATTCAAGATTCTGCCCTGTAATGTCTGTTTGATCTGTTGTGACACTGCAGGTCATCGTCTGAATACAGCATCTCCCTTTGATTCAAACTAATTGTCTTCAGCTGACACTATCTTAAGATGAAGAATCTGGAGAGGTTTAGATTTTTGCTTTCATTGACAATGTAACGTGTCTTTCAGAAATTGTCTCTCTTTCAACTCGACCTACAAGCGGCATCTTCATTATTACATGCAGCCATCAAAAAACTGGATGTTAAAAAAACAGACTCTGCACAGGTACAGCTTTATTGGTATTTAAAAAAATAATTGATTTAATAAACAAACAGGTGTGAAAAAATTTGAAGAACACATTATATACAATTCTGCACAAATCTGTGAACGTTTGTGGGAACAGTTCCCACTGGGTGTGCTTATATAACATATTATTGCTAATATCTGAAAATCACTCCAAACCAATTATACAGGAAGTGAAGTCATGTATCCAGGAGCAAAGGAGCTCCATGAAAATGGTGCTTGAAGATGCCCGATTGGTCACTCTTCAAAGAGAGGGCGGGGCCATGCTTGCCAGAATGCGAAAAGAGGAGTCTCGATTTCTTCAGTCTGAAGACTATCGGTAGGTTCCTTTGCACCCAGCAGGTTAGGATGGACATCTCTAGAGGGGGTCACTGAACCCCTAAAGGAAGTCCTGTGTTATTTGGACACCTGTTACCCCATGGCCTACTGTATATACACAATGATTGTAGACTCAACATTAAACAGTTTTTCAAGCTAATAGTGCTTCCACAAATTAATTTTACTGTACTGTCCATCTCATAACATTTCCATGTTTCTGTCTTCCTTCAGGGATTCAATGGAGTCTGTGACATGTCTGTATAATCAGGTGGAAGAGGCTGTTCACACACTAGTGATGAAATCTAACCGGTCTCTGCAACATCTTGAGCATGTTCTTCTGTTGAGAGAGACGGCAGATTCGCTCAGCGAGGTATGACACAACTTCCCAACACTGGATGTTTATTATGAAACAGGTTTAGTCACAGCTCACAGACATAACACCCTACATAACACAAGATACACTGAAAGCTACTGAACTAAAGACTAACTCAGCCAGTGTTATCTAAACAGGAAGTCTAACACCATCACCCTTCAGGGAGGTTTCATAAGAGGCTGTATTTTAAACTTCTTGGCTGTTTATCTTTGTGATAAACTTTTAAAGTGCCGGCTAACTGGCGCATTGTTTATACAAGCTGGTTTGTTATAGTAACTCTGGTTGATTGCCAGAGGCCTGACAAAGCCATGATGAAAATTATGTCAAGGTCAGTTTGTGATGTGGTTGATGATGTGATGTTTTTGGTGGAGCTGATTTTCAAGGAATAATAAATGTTAAAATTCATACCGTTTTGATGTTATACTTTATATATTTATATATGTTAGTCTGAGAATAATCTAAGATAAGTGGAGACAAACCAGTACACCAGCATTCCGTGAAGGTGACCTGCATCCAAAACAGAACATGTGCTGGTAACCAGCTGTGTTGCTCTTTTCAGCTGGGAAAATATGTTAGTTTGATCTATGTTAGTTAGTTGATAGATTTGTTTGATGTGCAATCTGTGAGCTGTGAGCTCGATTCGATGTGTTATCAGCGATTGTTATTGTTGTTCACAGATCCAAACCTGGTGTGACTCAGAGGAACAATCATGGAAGAATGACAAAGATAGCACAGAGGAAACTCTTCCTAAAGTTGAGGAGAAACTACGAAATATTCAGTCCGTCCTTATAAAATCAAAGGTAACAAAATATGCTGATTCTGATAAACAGACTCAAACCAGACCCTCATGAAAAGCGGTACTGGAATTGTTTAACTTTTAAAAAACACATTTCTCAAACTCATGCCACTGATGTGGCCAGTGATGTGGACTCCAGCATGTTTGATCAGATATGGATTTATTTAAAGTGTTGCAAATGAATCAAAAAATAATATGTGCAACATTTAATTAATAATGATAAGAGGTAAACTTGTATCAGATTTCTGACATTTTTGAGATATTACATATGTGTATGTGTTTTCCAGGAAAAAAAGAGAACGGTATGTTGCTGATAAAGGCAGTGAAGAGAAAGAGCAAAGAAACACAGTTTCCTGAAACTGAGGCGTTTCGCTATACCATCACCAGCTTCAGAACCAACATGACAGGCTTCCTCTTAAGGGCTGAGGAACGTAAATCGGAGCTGGAAACATCTGTTGATCTCTATCGTTTTTGTGAACAGGTGAGCCTGCAAACATGTAGAATTACCAATAAAACTAATTTTGCCCTAAAGGCAAACCAATTTGTAAACAATTCACAGAGGAATGTAAGGCGTGGAAATGATTGAAGTAAGCAGATATTTCAAACATTTTAAGTGAAAACAACTAAATAGAGCGAAAGGATGGGAGGTGTTAAAAACTGATGTCAGCTGAAAAGAAAAGTTGTTTAAGTAAAGTCTAAGTGAACTGTCCCTTTCAAAGGATTAAATGGCTTTCACCTTGTTTGTTTTTCAGGCCTCATCTCTTGTGAAAGAGTGCATGCAGTATTTAGAGTCAGAGAAGAACGTGACCTCTCCTACATGTATACGCTTAAGTGCACTGAAGGCTTTTGAGGAGAGGTTCAGAGACTTCTCACCCCAACACTTTGAGGAAAAGAGAAGCGCGCTGTTAGAGAGGCACCCGGGCGGGATATGGATGTGGAATGCAGTCTGGGCTCAGTGCCGAGACATCAGACAGAGGCTTTGCGAGATACTGCAGGCCTCTTATAGAAATCAGAGCCCCCCGACATCTCCACAAAAGGAAAATGTGGAGTCCAAACATACTGACGGCCACTTGGACGGTCTAGCCCAGAATGTTATAAGCACTTCCCCTGGAGAAAAGGAAGGTAACCCCCAAATGAACCCAGTTGGCGGTCAAATAGAGAACCGAAAAAGTCATGTTGGACAAAGCGAAAATGAGACCATGGCACTTTTTAATATCCCCCTTACGCCTGTAAGGATATGCACATCATCAAACTCGGACACACTAACGTCCGAAAGCGCTTTTAAAGAAACTTTACCGGCTAAAAGATCATTGCAGCTCAAAGAGCAAAACTCACCCAAAGTCTGGTTAAAATACAGCAGAAGTTCAAGTGCTGGAGACGTTTCCGAATTTCACAATATCCTGTGTCCTCAGATGTACTCTCACAGCGACGGTGACCTCAGGATTGCCGGGCGGGCTGTTGAGAGTGATCGCTCAGCCCGTAATCAAACCCCGGTCCGCTCGGTTAGTGAGGGCTCTTGTCTATCAGCCAGCTGTTGCGTTTCTACAAGCAAAAGCAATCTAACATGTGCAGCAGCTTCCTATCAAAAAGGTTTCTTACCGAGAGCTTTAAATCCAGTCAGTGACACGGAAAGAGCATCATGGGATGGACAGAGCTCAAGCCTATCTCACCAAGACAGCTTTTGTTCTAGTGCTTCTGAACCGAGCCGAAGCAAAAAAAAGTATAGCAATGACACCAAATCAATGTTTTCTCCAGCAACATGCTCTGGCAATCCAGCCAGAATGCAAGATGAGTCGATCTTTACATCTTCTCCTACAGTGGAGAGCACCACAATATTGTAAGTCATATTAGAAATCTAAAGAGTTATTGTTTAAGAAACATCATCACAACTCTGTTCCAAAACCTATGCTGCCTATGTTTACCACACTGACTACTTTGAAATGACTAATACTGACTAATACTTTGAAATGTAAAGGACCTATAAAAAACATCTTTTTGTTTCCTGGCAGAAAACTCCGGCTCATCATTGAGGAGTTGCTCCAAACGGAGAGAGAGTATGTGAGAGCGTTAGGATACGTCGTAGAGCACTACATGCCCGAGCTAGAGCGCCCTGACGTTCCTCAGGACCTGCGGGGACAGCGAGGAAACATCTTCGGAAACCTGGAGAAACTGAAAGATTTCCACCAGCATCACTTTCTTAAAGAGCTGGAGATCTGTCTGCAGGAGCCGTTCAGTGTGGGACGCTGCTTTCTAAAACATGTGAGAACACCAAATCACAAAACACCAAATCACAAAGTTTGAAAAGGCATAAAAAAGCGTGATAACACATTTATTATTCTCTCCGGTATTTTTCTCTCAGTACCTCTGTCAGATGATGTGTTCTCCAGTCAGTAATTCTAACATTGTGTTTCTCAATTTAGAAAGAAAACTTTGGCCTCTACGCTTTATACAGTAAGAACAAACCTCGCTCTGAGAAACTGCTCATTAGTCATGGAAAAGAGTTCTTTAAGGTAACTTCAAGGTTACTTTACTTTTTTTTGTCCACGGTCATCAGTTATTTTCATGAATAGAACAACAGGCTCTAAAAAACATAACCAGCTCCTTTCTGTTACTACATGTCACTGACCTTATCTGAAAGTATAAAGTTCAAGATTATTTGGAAAAGCAATCTGTTAAAGATATAATCAAGAAAATATATTATCCTTTATTCTGTCTTTATAAATCTTAAGAGTTGCAAGCATAGACTATTATTTCATGCATTAACTTTTGTTCCTTGAACTCACACTGTTTGTAGAAGCAAGGCCCACACTTGTAATGCTTATCTTTAACTTATGGGAGTTGTCACACAGTGAGAGAGAGTGACAGAGAACTTTTCTGAAGATCTCAAAGCTGCTCTCTCCATCACGAGTAAACACCAGTCTTGGTCTGATTGTTGTTCTTTATTGATAGAGGTTTAAGAAATAGACCCATCACAATCATTTATACATCTGACAGAAGTTAAATGTCAGGTATGTGATGTGATGACTGTTTATGTTGGAAATTGAGCAGCCATCCTCCTATAAATGTTTACTTTTACTTCCTATATGTACAGATTATTCATGCACACATCATGTTTCATAACTTTATCTAATATCTGTTGTCTTCGGCTCAATTGCAGCAGAAACAGCAGCTGTTGGAAGATAAGATGGATCTGTCATCGTATCTTTTGAAACCGGTGCAGCGCATCAGTAAATATAGTCTGCTGCTACAGGACATGCTGCGGGAATGCGAAAGCGGGCCACACACGGGTCGTGAGCGTGTAGAGATCCAGACCGCCCTAGAGATCGTCCAGTTTCAGCTTCGCCACGGCAACGATCTGCTCGCCATGGACGACATTCAGGACTGTGATGTGAGTGATAGTGATGAAGGACTCTGAGCTGTAGTAAACTGGAGTACATCAATAAACATTTATTTGATTCAGTTACCAGAACTGCATATTTAGCAGTATTTTAACAGTCAGTGGAATATTGGCTTTTGAGAAGCACCTTGTATAATGGTGGCACTCCGTGATAATCTTTTGCAACATACAGTATGACCATTAGAACACAAAAACACATTTACATGCATTTGGCAGATGCTTCATTCATTCAAAGTGACTTTTCTGTGCACAGTTGAAGTGAGGGCAAATGTTGTTGACCACAACACACATTGACTTTAATTTACAAAGATGAATACCTTCATATTCTTGCCTTTATTTTAGGACTGTGTGCTTTAAAATGGAAAGAAGCTCAGTGGGTGGTGAGAATTAAATATATACTTTCTCCACCTGCATCCTACGGCAAATTGTTCTTAGAAAGAGAAACCAGCATTCTCACAAGCTCTTATAGACTTGAAACACTGTAAATAAAGATCATTTGAAATATAATATATTGTTAATGTATAAAATGTCTTGAAGTTTTATCAAACAAAATCAATGAGATGCACTGATGTTAAAAATCAATTGAGACAGTCGTAAAATTTAAGAAATGTCATAAAATAAAATAAAAACATAATAGTTGCAAGCGTAAGAAAATGAGATTTGGTTTTTTTCCCAAGAGATATCCATGTGTTTTAAAACTATTATTAACATGACTCTGACTTCCATTTTTCCATTAACTTTTTACATGCTAAAATTTTGCCAAAGGCACAACAAGGCAGTAAACTTGCAGTAAAGGCAGCAATTTGCAAACAGAGACTGGGGTCAAAAACTGCAAATTTCTTTGCTGCACTTGCAGGTCTTACATCAAATGAGATCCTTCTTTAGTTCACATCAAAAAAGCATCATAGGTGCTTTTAATTTAGGTAGTTAAATTAGAGATCTTAATAATGTGTATGAATAGTTTTTAAGATGATATTGTTCTAAAGATTATTTCGTCTGAACAGGTAAATCTGAAGGAACAAGGCCAGCTGATTCGTCAAGATGAATTCCTGGTGACCTTCAGGAAAAAAAAATGTTATCGTCACATATTTCTCTTTCAAGATCTCATACTCTTTAGCAAGACTAGGAAAACTGATGTGGGGAGTGACACTTATATCTACAAACAGTCCTTCAAGGTAAACCACTGTCAAAATATTGAATTCTTTGCTAATTGTTCTCTTATTCTGCTCCTCCTTCTCAATGTAAAAGGAAAAACATGCAGTTGTTACCCTAAAGTCAACATAAAAGAGGTATTTTTCAGTGAAACAAGATCATTTTATTAATTGAAAATTGATTGGATTGTAGAATAAAGGTGTTAGATGAAGCAGGTGTTTAGGGAGAGGGTGAAAGGTTGTTTTAAGGTTGTTTTTTTATTTGAATATGTTTATATTTTATATTCTCTTGTGTTTCATCTCAGACGTCAGACATTGGTATGACCCATAATTTCGGTGACAGCGGGCTGTGTTTTGAGATCTGGTTTCGAAGAAGGAAGTCACAGGACACATACATACTTCAGGCACAAAGCAGGGAAGTGAAAGAGAATTGGACCAGAGACCTAGAGCGAATTCTGTGGGAACAAGCTATCCATAACAGAGGCAAGCAAACCTATTAATATTGTAACAAAACAGAATTACTCAGTGGCCACATTCACACTGCAGCTAAAACCAGTTTCACTCCACTTCTGAGTATGTAATCTGTTCTGCTGAATGTTTAACAGCCATGTTTTTACATTATAGGCAAATAAACACTATTAATAAATAAACGCTATTAGGGACTGTAATTTATTATTAGTGAATTAAGCATAACAGAAATTTCTCAATGATTTTCTGTAAATCTATGTCATCTGTACCATCTGTTGTTAATACAGTTGTGAGTTTTAACAGTTAATGTGACAGAAAAGAATGTGATAAGGAGTGTAAAATAAATTATTGCACTGTTTTTCTGACACTTGCACAGACGCATTCATTTTTCACTCGAACCCCACCAATCTCAACCCGTCCCCCACATGCACTCACAGTTTCGTGTTAATCTTCCTTTCCTTCTTTCCTTAGAATTATTTGCACTTTTGTTCATGATCAGATGAGTCAATCCTGCTAGAAAATGACCATAATTGTGTCATACGATTTAAAGAAATATTTCCATAGAAGATTTCATAATACAGGTAAAAAAGGTAAAACAAGTAAAAAAGAGAAACAGTTTTGATTATGGCGGTCAACAGAAGAGCGATGAGATGAGAGAATGACAAATGAGCAGTAATAAAGACAGTTGTGTTAATGTCCTGAAAGTCTGTGATGGTCTTCATACAGAGATCCGCATGCAGGAGAGAGTGTTCATGGGCATCGGTCATAAACCCTTTATGGACATCACACCCAGCGAGATGGCCATCAATGACAGGGCCATCAACTGTGCTCTGACAGGACGGGGTAAAACACGTAATCCATAACTACAGTGTTTTAGAGAGATCTATAGGTTTATTTTACATGTAAAATGTTTTTTTTTACTTGCCTTAGGTGGCCTTGCTGTTCTTCGCTTGAATTCCACTGGTTCGGCCAGCTGTACATCATCCTCTGGTAGCCATTCATCATCTTCCTCTGAGTGGGGATCTCCTGTGGGACATCTGATCGGTCCTGCCAGTGGAGATGCTGTCCGGTTTGGACATGGAACCTCAGGAATCCTGGAGGAAGATGATTTGGACCGGGATAGTGGAAACCAGAGTGTGCTTGGTATGTCCTTCATCTTAGTGTCACTTTCGACACTTTTTTTATTTGGGATGGTCTTTAGAATAGCTATGTGGTGAACAGACACTTCATTTTAATAAATGTAATTTTTTGTCTAAATGTGTTGTTTTTTATTTTACATTAGTAAAGTGCTTTGAGATGCAACATTTATAACGCTACAGAAAATAAAGTTAATTATTATTAGACCTTAGAGTAGACAAGCAAAAATGTAAAAAACTGTAATTATTTACTCACCCTTTCCACTCATTTCATGTTTGAAGCCTATTGATCCCTCACAACTCTTTTATTTCCATCCAAGTAAATATTGCATCTACTCTGACTAAAGGTCTAGAAGTGAGTCACTGCAGGTGAAGCTGGAACACCTCAGTTAGACAGTGTTACAAATTATATGTTTCAAACACATGTTCAGTGTCTGTTAACTGTCTTTATTGCAAATACACTGATACAGACAGCCTCTTTTGACTGAACAAATTTTTTATGCTTTATTATTTTTAGTAAGTACATGTTTGGCTAATTGCACCCTTTGTTGTGTTTTGTTACAGTGGACAGTTCTGAATCATCGGGTGAGAGCGTAAGTTGTTTCAGCAGTTCTGGGAACAGCTCCCAGTCTGTGATTGGTCGATTTGGTGAACACGCCTCATCTGAGGTTCCCGTCATTGGTGTGAAAAACTTATGTGCCCACAAACAGGAAAGCAGCGGAAAACCTACTAACCCTCAAATCGACACCAGGAACCAGCCAAGTTCTAAAGTATGAGGCCTACACATTTCTATTTTAATATTATTACAACACTGTGCATTATACTGTATATTACAGAGAGAATATTTGCCAGTATGTTCTTCTCTTTAGAGTTTTGACATATTCTGGTATTCAAATATTTACTCTTTTCTTCTCAGGTTCAAGGGAAAAACATCACTGGGAAATCAACAGAAGTTTAACCAGTCCTTCATGTTTTTACATTCCTTTAATATGGTCATGCATTATATTGTCTCACTAATGGACTTTGTAAAACTCTGAAATAAAGCTTATTTTATTTATTTATTTTGCTATTTGTTGGTTTGAACATTTGTTTTGAAAACTAATTTTCCTACAAAATATTTGTTCTACTTTTTAGTACTTTGATAAAAAGAAATAACAAAAACAGGAAAATTATCTGTGATCTACAGAAAATGACCTGATTTGTTTGTCTTCTGTAAATGTATATTTAAATCAAATCTGCAACCTGTGATCCATGTAAGGCAATGGTCAAAACAGAATGATTTCAAATTTCAAAATTTTCTAGTGACTTTCAGTGAAAGTTCTGTACATTTTAAAGAACAGACTGTTGCCACAATTAATAATTGGCAGTTGTGCCAATTGAAAAACTGAGCTGAAGAGGTTTCATATTTTTTACAGTACCCTGCATTCTAAGGACATAATGTCTACAGAACCTCTTTCACTGAGATGT
The DNA here is from genome assembly GCA_019155185.1 of Beaufortia kweichowensis. Classification (NCBI taxonomy): domain Eukaryota; kingdom Metazoa; phylum Chordata; class Actinopteri; order Cypriniformes; family Gastromyzontidae; genus Beaufortia; species Beaufortia kweichowensis. The sequence goes on from CM032798.1 coordinate 16,312,451, forward strand.
GTAATGTTTACATGCAGAGGAGTGGAATCACCACAGCAAACAGGAAAACTTACAGAGGTGTTCGTCACACACTACATAAACTTACACAGGGTGACAGAACACTGATCTACATTTATACAGAGCAGAGATGCTTAAATGAATGTAAACTTCACTGTGTCATGTTCATCTTTAATGTGCATCTTTATATTAAACACGGGAGTAAATAAATCTGTTGCATTTAACATTTCACAAGTAAATTGTTGATGCTGCAAGTTACAGAAAATGTGTCATCTCAGATAATGTTCTAAAGATGTGATAGAAAAACACATCAATACAATCCTAAAAAATCTGCACTGTTTTTCTGACACTTGCACAGACGCATTCATTTTTCACTCGAACCCCACCAATCTCAACCCGTCCCCCACATGCACTCACAGTTTCGTGTTAATCTTCCTTTCCTTCTTTCCTTAGAATTATTTGCACTTTTGTTCATGATCAGATGAGTCAATCCTGCTAGAAAATGACCATAATTGTGTCATACGATTTAAAGAAATATTTCCATAGAAGATTTCATAATACAGGTAAAAAAGGTAAAACAAGTAAAAAAGAGAAACAGTTTTGATTATAGCGGTCAACAGAAGAGCGATGAGATGAGAGAATGACAAATGAGCAGTAATAAAGACAGTTGTGTTAATGTCCTGAAAGTCTGTGATGGTCTTCATACAGAGATCCGCATGCAGGAGAGAGTGTTCATGGGCATCGGTCATAAACCCTTTATGGACATCACACCCAGCGAGATGGCCATCAATGACAGGGCCATCAACTGTGCTCTGACAGGACGGGGTAAAACACGTAATCCATAACTACAGTGTTTTAGAGAGATCTATAGGTTTATTTTACATGTAAAATGTTTTTTTTACTTGCCTTAGGTGGCCTTGCTGTTCTTCGCTTGAATTCCACTGGTTCGGCCAGCTGTACATCATCCTCTGGTAGCCATTCATCATCTTCCTCTTTTTTTCCTCTTCCTCTTTTTTTTACAGTATACAGAAGAGAACAGAAAGGTGACTATCCACAGTCATCTGTTGTGTAAAGAATTTTGATTGACACAGTCCAATCACTTCAATAATCTTGTATTCGGTAAAGACCAATTGCAAGACATTTTGTCTACATTTTAATGTTGTTGAACAACATTAATGAAAATTGAAAATTATGAAAATTACTTTAATCATTCATTACATATTTGTATGTTTTAATGTTTTTTTAGTAACTCTTTTTATCACTTTTCCGCAGATTAAAAAAGTAATGTTGTTAACTGAACAATTGAAGTACACTGGAAAAGAACAAACCTCATCTCCAAAATTTTATAAAATTTATATAAAACAAATGTAATATTTCAATTTTATTGGTAGCATTTAAGATTGTATTTGTTACATTAGTAGCTAACATAGTTTTAATATTTTAATCTTTGGTAATGTTAGTTAATGTAAATACAATTCTTCATGTTAACGGATAAAAAAGTATTATTCAATTCTGTAATTTAACATAAAATAAGATAATAAATTCAGCACGAATAGTTAATGTTAGCTAATGCATTAACTAATGTTTACAAATACAACCTTATTGTAAACTGTTACTGAAATGTTTAATCATGCAGAAAAAGCTGATCTTTGCCCCTGCAGTTATAAACTTTACTGAGAGCAACACTGTCCACTTTATGCGCGAGGAAAATTGAATCATGGTTTATTATAGCAACAATATATTGTATTCTATAGTTTTACTACACATGTCAAGGTTAATCTGTCATTACAACAGTGAGACAGACAAATCTGTGCTTAGGTACCATAGTAAAAGGATGCTTAATTTTCGTAACGAGTGGGCGTGTCGCTGTCTCACACGCGGGGGCGCGTCGCTCTGACGCATCCAGAGGAAACAAGTTGTGAGCAATAAAGACGCGAGCGCAGCGCACGCTGAACATCACAGACTCATCCGGATAACTACAGCACAACATCACAACAATACAGACATGGGTAAGTGTCTTTACACAAAATTAACCATGATTTTACTCTAGTAACCTTAGTTTATTTGCTTGTTTTATTTGTGGTAAAACCATACTGCACTAATGTGCTATGGTCTCACCACAGTAAGCACAGTTTATCCATGTTTTTTAGTAAAAAAAAACTTTAATATAAAAGAATATCATTATGAAAACATGTTTTACTGCACTTTCTTTTACTTTTACTACACTTTCACTATAATAAAATCACGGTTCATCTTCCTAAGGGTATTTACTGTATGTTTGCATCTTCTGTAGACTGTTATAATTTTTTAAATTATTGGAAAGTGACTGGAAATGCGCTTCATATGTTTTCTTAAATATTATTGAATGAGACTAGATAACATTATTACATTGTTTTATCAACTGAAATAATATTTAGCCAATTGCAATTAAAAACTCAAATTGTCTATTGTGAAATACACAAGAAGGATATCCATATCTCACCAACAATATTGATCGATTTGAATGTATTGATTTTGTTTCCTTTAAGTACTTTAAAGATTTTTTAGGATTGTATTGATGTGTTTTTCTATCACATCTTTAGAACATTATCTGAGATGACACATTTTCTGTAACTTGCAGCATCAACAATTTACTTGTGAAATGTTAAATGCAACAGATTTATTTACTCCCGTGTTTAATATAAAGATGCACATTAAAGATGAACATGACACAGTGAAGTTTACATTCATTTAAGCATCTCTGCTCTGTATAAATGTAGATCAGTGTTCTGTCACCCTGTGTAAGTTTATGTAGTGTGTGACGAACACCTCTGTAAGTTTTTCTGTTTGCTGTGGTGATTCCACTCCTCTGCATGTAAACATTACACATCTCAGTGAAAGAGGTTCTGTAGACATTATGTCCTTAGAATGCAAGGAACTATAGACAGCTGTTTACCATGTGCGCGACTAAAAATATTTACAAAGAGTCATAATGATTAAAATAGTACAGCAGTAACATAACCATACATGGAAAATTACAGAAAGGTATTTAATGAAGAAGGAGATCCAAAGACTTTCTTTTACCTCCGGCAACATTTACTTGCTTGTTTGACAGTTTGTACTCATCAAATCGCACATGATCAGGAGTCTTTTTACCGCTGCAGAGATCCGGAATACCTGCTGTAGTTTATACCAGCAGACAGTCTTGACTACAACATACTTTTACAGTGAAAATAAGGACATTCCATAGACTTCTTTTTTAAAATAATATAAACTAACCCTAACCATAAAAAAGAACTTTCTACATTTTTACCATTTTGAACAAAAAACTTGATTTACAACATTTATATATATATGTAAATATATAAATATATAAATATATATATATATATATATATATATATATATATATTACATTTTAATGTGCTTACAAATACTGTGCTTATACATACTCAAAGGGGGGATTCGCTCTGATTTGACAGGTTTTGCACATTTTTGCATACAAATTTGTCTCTCCAAAATATAGTTAACCTTCACATTAACCTGCATTTTTACATTTTCAAATAAACATTGTTTAGTATGTTTAACAAATGTGCTGTATGTATAGAAATGTAAAGAAACCAGTACACACACACACATGGTGAAGGCATCTCTTTCAGACCTGGATTAAAGCATTGTTAAAGATTACAACAGCGGGTGGACTAATAGGAAACAGATGACACCCCATAGAGCACATACCCCACTAATCTACACAAACTTGTAACACATGTAACACACTTACACACACACCAGCTCAGTCTCTGTTTGCTCTGAGACTAATTTCTTCACCACAGGTTAGTTCGTTTAGAATATGATACACCGAGAGTATATCTATCTGCAAGTTGGATTTCCCCATTCATTTATTTATCTCTGTAAACTGCCTTTAGGGGTGCATCTGTTAAACATAAACCACATGCACACATTCTTTAAAGCTTTAACAGACGGTCCAATTAGAAGGTCATCCTCAACCTTGAAACATACATGTCAGAGTCCAGCTGTGACACATTATGTCAGCAGAACACAATAGAGACATCTTTAACTGCATTGTGCAAGAATTTTTCACATTTACGCTTGACTAAAAATCTTACTTCTGCTTAAAAATCGCCTCTGCTTACTTTTTTAGCAGGTCCAACTAATCAGTTGTTTACTGTCTACAGACAGTGTGACAAACACTCATTCTAACATGTATATCCTAAACGCAGCCAAAGAAGAAAGTTGTTTGACTTTCCAAGTTGTTTTGCTTTTAAACCCTTTGGGGAGAAGGCAGGCAAACCCCACCTGCCTCAAGGAAATGCTCTGATGGGAAACAGGACATGGGCGATAATGTGGCTTTTAAATTCTCCTCTTGCTGTAAATAGTATGAATGGTATGCATTGAAATGATGGTCAACTTGTTTAAGCGGTTTGATGTCATTTACAGCAAATAATGACCACAGATTCAAGGCGTCTGGAAAGTGTCATGTTTACAAAGTTTGCTAATCAAACACCTATAAACTGCAAAAACAGTTGATGAAAACACATGATGGCATACAGCATGTGACCCAGTCTGTAAAAACTTAGCTAAAGTCTTTTTTTGTGATTTACTGTTTTCTACATAAAATGCATCTTGTCAATATTCACTATTTTTGTTTTCACAGCTCTGGATATCAGCACCTGGGATCTTGCATGCAAGTTTAATAACACCGACCACCACACAGAGTTAATCGGCACAGATCGACTGATCGTGAGAAGAGGGCAGCCCTTCACTATCAGCCTGTACCTCAACTCTGGATCTTACCAGCCTGGAGCCAGTCAGCTTCACATTGGAGCAGAAACAGGTAATATTGTCCTTCAGCAGCACACACGCTTATTTTTGGGTCTTTTTTGGCTACCAATTCAGTCAAGGTCAAGAAAATATGAAGCTCACAATATGTATACACAAAGCTGGTGATGACACAAATGTTGACACAAACCGTCTTTGGCCTTCGTTGTGATGTAGGAACAAATTTCAGTAATTGTATTTTTAACAGTAGTTGTGTTTGGCAAGTCATGTTGTCTTTTCCATGCAACTGGCTGTGATATGTTGGACATGTGCTGGGACAGAGAAGACATCAACAGTGTTTGACTCCTGGCACAGAGACAGGAAGAGGTCTGTTCACTCTGAGATAACTTTACTGTCAAGTCAACAAAACTGCAGCTTTTGGCTTGTTTAACGGAATCTGTGAGATATCACCACTGTAACCCTGTCTACTTAGTATTGTTATGGAAACAGTCTCTTCAGATCCTTCATCTGAAAAATAAAGATAACAGTATCATAAAGTACAAGGGATTCGGACTTGTATCCACACATACAGTATAGCACTTTGGCAACCACATGATCGAGGACCTGGCAACCGCCCAGCACCTCCTAGCAGAGTGGTGGGAAATTTTGCATGACATCACTGACATTTTCTTAGATGAAAGTTTTAAATATGTTGCACACACATTTGTTACAGAGGACTTTATTTGTATTATTTACACTGCGATAACTGCAACACTCCCATTAAAGGTCAACACATTCACAGAATGACTTTTGTTTGCTACTAACAGAAAATGCATAATGTAAGTTATAGCTCTGAGTTTTGGAGATAGGAGTTGTATTCTGGAGCACGTCCAAGTCTGAGTACATGACATTCCAGTGTGTGCGTTTGTTCATTGGCCTTCAGTCACAGGGTCAAGGACTCTAAAGATCTGACGTTCACAGAGACTAAAAGTCTGCAGCTGTGGACACATTCCTAAAGATGGTTTAGAACTGCCTGCTGAAAAGACCAACTGAGATTGATATGTTTTATGACAGTATAGCCATGTTGTTCACCAGCAACAAATGCCGATTTTTCTGATGAAACTGGAATCTGCTGGTAAACTAGTTAAGACGCCTGTACACTCATGATGCCATAGAAGAACCATTTTTGCCTAAATGGCTCCATAAAAAACCTTTAACATCCATACAACCTTTCGGTTTCAAACCAGGTTCTTTGTAGTGAAAAAAAGTTTTTATAGACTATAAAAAAGTAAGAAAGAAATGATTCATTTAGGAACCTATGACAGAATGGTTCTTTGGGGAACAAAAGATACTTCTTCTATGGCATCACTGTGAGGAATTTTCATTGTCTTGTTTTGCAGTACAAATATCTAAGATTCTTAAATCAAGATACACTGTCTTAACCTAGATTACAATAGACTAGAATAGACTAGACTAGACTAGACTAGACTAGACTAGAATAGAGTAGACTAGACTAGACTAGAACTAGAATAGAATAGAATAGAATAGAATAGAATAGAATAGAATAGAATAGAATAGAATAGAATAGAATAGAATAGAATAGAATAGAATAGAATAGAATAACTGTATTGTCATTTAGAAATTGCACAACCTATTAAAGGGATAGTTAACCCTAAAATAAAAATTATTTTATTATTTACTCACCCACATGTCATGTCAAATCTGTATGACTTATTTGCTTCAGCAAACACAGAAGAAGATATTTTGCAAAACGCTGGTTACCTGCACTCATTCACTTTAATTGTATGAACACAAGGTACAATGGAAGTCAATGGGTGCCGGTTACCAGCGTTTTGCAAAATATATTCTTTTGGGTTCCACAAAAAAAGAATCATATACAGGGTTTGAATGACATATGGTAAGGGTGAAAAAATAATGACAAAATGTTTATTTTGGGGTGAACTATCCCTTTAAGTCTTATTTGCTGAAAAAAAAATCAAATTTGAATTAAATATTTGCCAATGGGCAAATAAAACATGTAAGTTTATTTTTCTTATGAACTACTTCTTTATTCACTAAAATACTGCCAAATGGGCAGAGCTGGGCAAAGTTGTGTGACAAAGCATTTGAAAACAAAACAAATTGTTTCTGTCATATTGACGCTGTTCTGAACTGTGATTATTCGGCAGGCCCTGATCCCGTGGAGCAGTACGGCACCAGGGCCGTCTTCGGCCTCAGCGATGAGATCGACATCACGCGTTGGAGCGCATCAGTCACCAGTCCGCCCGGAGACACTGTTTGTCTTTCTGTGTGTGCTGCCCCTGACGCGCCCATCGGCCGCTACATCCTGACCCTAGATGGACGTCTCCAGTTTGATTTCATTCTGTTGTTCAACCCCTGGTGTCCCAGTAAGTAAAAACAGATTTTTTGAGTGTATAGTGCAAGTTTGGGCAAATACGTGCCTCGAGGTGATAGACAAGAGGAAATCCTGTTCGGATCCCTGCTTGATTATACGGTAACTTAGTGTCTAATTGTTACGTGGTACTGACAGATGAACGAAAAACAATGCACACACAGCCAATAAAAGTATCTGAATTACAGGAGATGTGGTGTATATGGATAGCGCAGAAAAATTGGCGGAGTATGTCTTGGCTCAGGATGGTATCATCTTCAGGGGCGATGCTAATTACCCCGTACCTCTGGCATGGGACTTTGGACAGGTACCAAAAACACATCAGCATAATTACACTACAGAGCTTGGGTGGTTCCTGATATGCTGATCTCACTTCCTAACAACAGCAACAACACAAAAGAAAGGGCGTTATGACGAACAAAGATGAAAAACATTTCACAGCGATGAATATTGTCAAGCACATACTCATAAAATGTGTAACTTGAGTTCATTATTGACCATAGTCTGAAAAACTCTTATTCTTTATTTTGAATTGTAAACTATTTATACTTCATGGTTTCCTTTACTTAATCATTAAAATAATACAGTAAATCCAGTAAGATGTGGCTGTGTTGTGTGCTTCAGTTTGAGGAAGGCATTCTGGACACCTGTTTGAGAATCCTGGACATGAACCCTAAACACAGGAAAAACCCGGGAAAGGATTGCTCTGGACGCAGGAACGTCATTTACGTCACACGGGTGATCAGTGCTATGGTAAGAGTCTGTTTGCTCTGTTACAGATGCTAGCACGCTGCCTTTCTGTTCACTATCTACATAGGCAACTCCCTTCTAAGGCATCATCCTTTATGAGACAGAAGTTCATTAATCATTGAACAGTTAATCCTGCACATTACACAAACAATGCAACACTCTTTATGTGCTGTGCCGACTACAAACTTTTCTACTTTGAATACTGTCAATCAAAAATAAAAGTTAATACATTTTGTCTAGGTCAGATATGCTTGAATTATCCAAAAACAATAAAATTTTGTTTTAAGGTAGTGCCTAGCTAGGTACCTAACCTACACTATTTTTAAAACATATACACTATTAAAAATGTACATTAGTGGGGAACTTTGCTACTCAAAATGAAAATGTGTTCATTATTTACTCACCCTTTTGGGGAACACAAAAGAAGATACTTTGAAGAATGTTGGGAACCAAACAACTGACTTCCATTGTATGGATACAAAACATTTCTCCACATTTCTCCAAATATTTACTATTTTGTGTTCCGCAGAAGACAAAAAGTTTTACAGGTTTGGAATGACGTGAGGGAGAGTAAATAATAAATGAATTTTTTAGCTTCTGCTAAATGAAGCACATAGAGGAAGAAATTACATTATTTTTAACGTCACCTTCACATTTCCCACTCAAGATAAACAGCAATGACAGAGATAACGGCGTCCTGGAGGGATGCTGGAAGGACACGTTTGATGGCGGGGTGAGTCCCATGTCTTGGAGGAGTAGTGTTGACATTCTGAAGACATGGGACAGCTCGTCCTGTTTGGCTGTGCGCTATGGTCAGTGTTGGGTGTTTGCAGCTGTTGCCTGCACAGGTATTTCAGTATTCTCCTTTAATCACACTGTTAAAACACACTATCACAGTCAAAAACTTTTATGCTTAAAACTTGCACTTCAGTCATGACTGCATCTGTAATCTTGTTCTTTATGTACACAACAGAAACAGTTTTTTGGTTTCTTTTCAGTGTCTCGAGCTCTTGGGATTCCATGCAGAGTCATAACAAACTACTTTTCCGCCCACGATACCAACAGCAACCTGGTAATAGAGCAGTATATCAATGAGAAAGGTGAACGAGACAGTGCCAGCAGAGATATGATGTGGTACGAACAGCTGCTTTATTTAAACACATCAGCACTTTTAAAATTACGAATAATGGAATTCTGTACTGTATATTCTATACATTAACCACCATTTTCTTAAAGAATAAGGTAATTTTAAGCAAAAATGATTTTTCTTTATAATGCAACATAACCATTTGTTCGCATGCTTTGTTTTGTCATGCAATGACATTACAGCATTTTTTTAAGCGTGATGTGAAACCAAATTTTGTTTTCATCACCATTTATGTTTGTTAATATTGTCATAACTTAAGCAGGAATTTGTCATGTTACCAGTTCTTTAGGAGTTATTTTATCTGTTATTTCAGGGTTTAACCAAGCTAACATTCTCTAAATGTTATTTTAAAGTTCTCTCAAAGTTACATGTAAACATTAAAAGAGCTTTTTATCAACATTTGGCAACAATGGTACAAAAACTGTTATTCTTACATTGTTAGTGAAACAATTAAAAACGTTCAGAAATGACCCTTTCATAACATAATAAGAATGTTAGCATATTGTTCTTAGCTGGAAAATCAATCAAACTGTGTTTGTGGATCTGTTGCATGCAGGAACTACCACTGCTGGGTGGAGAGCTGGATGACCCGACCTGACCTTCCTCCGGGCTATGACGGTTGGCAAGCGAGTGACCCGACACCACAGGAGAAAAGTGAAGGTGTGTCTTATATTCTTTTGTTTTCTGCCATGACGGGACTTATATAATGAAGTACGACCTCTGAAATGTTTCCCTCAGGAGTGTACTGTTGCGGTCCGATTCCTGTGCGGGCGATAAAAGAAGGCGAACTTACCTTTAAGTATGACGCTCCGTTTGTGTTTGCTGAAGTAAATGCAGATTTAGTTTACTTCCTAAAGTATAAAGACGGAAGCACAAAAAAAATCGTGAATGACCGAAAGGTTGGACAGAAGATCAGCACCAAAAGCGTGGGCCGAGACGAGAGAGAGGACATCACACACCTGTACAAATATCCAGAAGGTTAGAATACACACGTGTGCACATGCTAAGAACTTTAAAAAGATTTGTCAAGATACCAAGCCAAATATACAATATAAACATTTCTTATCAAATTTCTCAATTTATTCTAAAAATGAATTGAAATAAATCACTTAGTATCAGATGCTTTTCCTAAAATTGCTTAAGAGGAAAAAAATAGATGAAATGAGAAAATTGTTAAATGTACATTAAGAGTATGAAGCTGTAAAATAAGATTGTATAAGTAAAATAATTTAGATTTAGATCAATTTGATGAGAAAATATTGAAGTTCATAATAAAATCTTCAATAATATTTTAAATTATTTCTTCTAAAACTCTAATAGAGACATTTGTGAGATTTAAGGAGAAATATCTGAGAAGAAGAAAACTTAAATAAAAGTTTCCATTTGCTCTCTATTTAATCTCATTGATGTCTAGGAGAAACAATCACAGATTCAGTTATCTGATGTTTTGCTAAACAAACATAAACCCAAAATAATCATCCACTAAAAACATCCCAGCCCATGTAGACTGTTTACACTTTAGGAGGGTCATAGCAAGTAGACATAATCAACCCCTTCATGACTTGTTTTCTGACTTGTGGAAAATTTGATGTTGTATATACAAATACTACAAAGGAAACTTTAGATGGGGATGTGCATTGACCGCTGATGACACACGATGTCTCATCCAGGTTCTGCGGAGGAGAGACAGGTCTTTGAGAAAGCCAACCACCAGAACAAGCTACAGCAGCAGCAGGCAAACGCCGGGCTGCACGTCACCATCAAGCTGTCTGCCGGCATCAGGAAAGGCTGCGACTTTGACGTGTTCGCCATAGCGACGAATAACACGCAGGAGGAGAAGAAGTGTCGTCTGGTGTTTGCGTCACGGGCCGGGTCTTACAATGGAGTTACTGGAAAAGAGTGCGGCTTTAAAGATCTGCTTAATGTGGAGCTCGCACCCGGAGCAGGTGGGCGGCCTTTGGTTTCACTGCTGTATGTGTATTCTGTCATCATTTACACACCCTCCTGTTATTTCCTTTTCTGAGCACAAAAGAAGATTTAATGAATATCAGGCTGGGTGGATTTAAAACAGTGGTTGAACTGTTTAAAGTGAGTCATAATATTCTGTCAGTGTATTTAATTGACCCAAACAGATGTTTAAATTATCTTTATTTGGGTTCTGAAGAAAAAAGTGTGTCTTGCATGTGTAATATATCTTCAATGTATGTTTATTTCAGAAAGGAAGGTCCCACTCAGGTTGAACTACAGTAAATACTGTAATAATCTAACAGAGGACAACATCATTCGTCTGGGCGCTCTGCTGATCGATTACAGCACCAGAGAAGCTGTCATGGCCATGCGAGATGTCGTGCTGGACAACCCTGAGATCAAAATCAGGGTATGGATGCTCTACACGGTTACCATGACAACCATTCAGACACCTTTATTCCTTTATAACTAGATAGCTGTCAACTGACAAGTATGTAAAGTCACTAAAATGTCACATCTAAAATGCATACTAATAAAAAAGTGTTTTGTAGATTCTGGGAGAACCCAAAGAGAACCGTAAGCTGGCAGCAGAACTCACCCTGCAGAACCCGCTGCCAGAACCCATACAAGGATGCTGTTTCACCATAGAGGGCGCCAACCTCACAGGCGGCCGGAGCATTACTGAGAGGTAAGAAATCAAACTCAGCTTCATTTGTCTTGAGTGGCATTTACACTAAATCGTTTTACAACCAGAAACACTTAAAATGGAAAAAAATAAAAATCAAACAGCATGTTTGGGAGCCTGAAAAATGGGTTTTAAATAAAAAAAGTAAAAAAACTATTCACTCCTCGCCTCTGGTAGCAGACCCGTGTGAACGATTTAACAACATTGTCATTTGTATGTGAAACTTTCAAAAACCCAAAGGAAAAACATTTCTCTTTTTATTACATTGCTGTTGCTGTGTAAATTGTTTGCTTGTTGTGTAAAGTGTTTATCTTTGAGAGACATCTCTTCACTACAATATGTTGTTCTTAAACTTTTGAACCTCTTAAATTTGAAACCAACTTCTGAACCACTGAAATCAGACTATTTCTGATTAAAGAAACTCACATGCTTCACCCAGGCAAAGTTCTCCGCACTTATCGTTTTTCCCAGAGGTCAAACTCTTTACATTGGAAAACTATAATCAAGCAAGAAATGTCAACTAGATTGAATCTGTGTGATTAATAATAAGTGTAACAGGAAAATATTTATTTCTCCCAGGCTCGATTGCAGCATTGAACCCGGGCAGGAGGCCAAAGTTAAAATCTACTTCACTCCCACCCAGTGCGGCCTGCGTAAACTTCTGGTGGATTTCGACAGTAACAAGCTTGGCCATGTTAGATGCTACAGGAATGTTATCATTGGAAAATAAGATCTTTCATCTATTCCTGTGAATCATCTTTTAACATTTACCTTTCAGGATTGTAACTATCTTTTATAAACAGTATTTTATAAGAATGTGAAAAGCAAGGCTGTCATTTGTCTTGGCTAATATAGCAATATACTGTAGCATAGAAATAATATCAATACATTTTTTAATTCATAGCATACTGAATAGTTACTTACAACATACAACATTCCTTAATTCTTTGTACATTAGATGTGTAGGGCAGAAAGCCCAAGGCGTGTTGCATTATGGGAAATATAACACTGTAACAAAAAAGACAATCATAGGAAGATACAACAATGGGTCTTTGGAAGTTTAGGAAGTAAGAACACATTTTACACAAGTGTTTGCTACATGTATCATTGTATTAATCTATGTTTTACATTAAAAATAATAAGGCCTACTGTAACCCTGGATAGAGTTGTCAGTTCTGCTATGTAATGTCCATTTTTAACATTCAGTCATTTCCTAACAGATAAAAACAAGCTCCACTCTTGAAATGTTTCTTACAGCATAATTTCAACGTAATTTTATATTGCACCATCTTTCAAATGATATAAAATCTATTAGCTATAAGATTAGTTGTGTGTTAATTCAGACATTAAGAGCAAAGTTACTCGGCAGGAAGCAGAACGAAGTTATGTACACAGTTTTTCAGACTCTTATCAGCATTTTATCAGTTTAATCAGATATTCAACTTCCATTTCTGACACCCACTACTTTAGATTATAACAGGGAGTTCATGTCCAGACATTCACTGTAAAGGGGAGAGAGGGAAAAGATCTGCGGTGTATTTCAACTCACACCCTAGTTCAGACACTAGTTCAGATGTTTAGTTCAGTGTTTATCATCTGAACATTAGGACACTGATGATGTAATCACAATGCATTACATCATGCATTACAAAGTGGACTCTTTTAAAAACAATTTTCTTTGTGGGTTACATTCCAGAACAGTTTTGTGACGCTCACAAACAAGATATTACATAGAGATATATTTAATATCCTATTTATTTTTCACCAAGTTTACTCTTCTTTACGGTGGCCGAGAGAGCTCAACGCGCTGCAAATAAAGAAAACACATGCAAATAGAAAAAACATCTTCATTAGTTTGACAACACATGCGCTGCAAAGTCCACAACACTTGCAAATAGAAAAACGCGCTGCAAAAGTCCACAACACTTGCAAATAGAAAAACGCGCTGCAAAAGTCCACAACACTTGCAAATAGAAAAACGCGCTGCAAAAGTCCACAACACTTGCAAATAGAAAAACGCGCTGCAAAGTCCACAACACTTGCAAATAGAAAAACGCGCTGCAAATAGCACCGACCACAACGGAAATGTTTCAAGGGGACCCAAATAAGTGACGAACCCTACTGGGACCTGCTTATTGTTTAATTTTCTACTCGCCAGTGTTGTTAATGACTTGTGTTGGACTTGGCAATTAATCCTTCAAGTCCGCGTGTTCGTTTATCCAGGAATGAAGACTCAAAAAGTATCTTTAAAATGATTTATTTTAACAATCAAAATATATATTGAAGAAAATCACACTTGAAGAAAATATGCAGAATTCTGTCCCTAGTTATATAATTCTAGGAGTTCACCAATCGAGCAATACGACCAAGTGACCTCTCTTTCCCTAAAACTTTCAGTATTTAAAGTCTTCTTCTTGATGGTCGTGGACAGCTGCCAAGGCCAGCAACCCAGACCTATTGGCACCTTTTTTCCCGAATTTGGGCATGGTTATCTCCAGCTTTCCTGCTAGGTCTGCAAAGATAATCGCTTAGTCTGCACAAACAACATTTTGTAAAGGGCAAAAGACATATTCGGAGTGCTTAGGGCACTTCGACCTAAGATAGCACATTTCATATATGGTTATACCGGTTCTTCTCTCTCCTTGGTAAATTTCCACTGCCAAGCACATAAGACTATGAATATATATATATAGCAAATAGTGATTAATATTGTTTTATTGATTAATGTTATTATAATGATTAATATCAACACCAAAATATATGAGAGTAAATAATGGTTAACACAAGAATATATCAGAGTTAAATAATGATTAATGTTGAACTCTGTAAAGACAAATGATTAATGTCAAACTCTGTAAAGGAAAGTTAAAACATGATGAATACAATTTCCCTTTACTTGAAAGGTGAGTTTTCTTTTGTTTATTTAAACATCCTGATCGTATAATTGCCTTTTTATATTAGTAGCCTAAATAATCTGACATGGTACACAACAGTAGAAAATTAAACAATAAGCAGGTCCCAGTAGGGTTCGTCACTTATTTGGGTCCCCTTGAAACATTTCCGTTGTGGTCGGTGCTATTTGCAGCGCGTTTTTCTATTTGCAAGTGTTGTGGACTTTTGCAGCGCGTTTTTCTATTTGCAAGTGTTGTGGACTTTTGCAGCGCGTTTTTCTATTTGCAAGTGTTGTGGACTTTTGCAGCGCGTTTTTCTATTTGCAAGTGTTGTGGACTTTTGCAGCGCGTTTTTCTATTTGCAAGTGTTGTGGACTTTGCAGCGCATGTGTTGTCAAACTAATGAAGATGTTTTTTCTATTTGCATGTGTTTTCTTTATTTGCAGCGCGTTGAGCTCTCTCGGCCACCGTACTTCTTTCCTATAAATGACATCTGTGACGTACTGTGACGTCACATACCGATCATTCTAAGCAGGGCTGCATAAAGCCTAACAAGCATATAGCCTGAGACCAGACATTCTGTGGCGTCATAAATTCAAAATTCCATAACGTCATAAAACTATGTCACGTGGTTGTACTTAAACACAGTATCATCTGTCTTTTTATTTATTTTTTATACCAGCTTTAATAGATGATAGACCGGGTCAAAATTCAACTGTGTGTCGTTCAATGTCTTTCATTAGATCGAGTATATATTCACACACGTTTTAAAGTGAATTAACAAATAAAATTGTGCTGGATCTGTAGTTTCTCTGTTTATCCTGAGGGAGGCAGTGTTGCATAAAGCACAATTCAGTGCAGACACATCATGGAGAACGCACTGAACACAAGCTTTTAAATCCCATTTTCAGTATTTAACATTTTAATTGAGCATTTTATGAATACAGAATGACATTAAATCCTTAACAAGTTAATATAGAAATTGCATAAAGTTACATAATTGAATTACCGATACCAAACAGCACATCAAAGCAGAAAGCAGATGAAAAGAGAAGAACAGAAAAAAAGAGAAAGAAAGAGCATTACAAAAAGTGATAAACATTTATGTAAAAAGCCATTTTAAATTGAGCTTCTATTTCAAAGATTCTTATAAAACACACACCACGTACACAAACACACACTTTGGGTTTCCCATAGATATAATGACTTTTCAGCATCATTTACCAAATGTCCCCACAAGGTAAAAAATTACTGGTATTACTATATTTGTAAGGACATTTGGTACCAGGACACACACACACACACACACACACACACACACAGACACACACACACAGCATCTTAAAAGATTTACTGTTTTGTGTTCATACCAACACATTTTGATCATTAACACAGAATATAAAACAATATGACCAAAGACAGATAGATACAATCCAAAAAACAACCAAACATTACAACCCTGATATCTTACATAGGTCATGCCCAGTGCAGAAAAACCCAACTGCCTTCTACATCTACAACCGTTGTTACTGTATAGTGACTTTACAGTGTTTTGGATGCTGACAGTTTTTTATCATAGAAACAGGTGTCTTGATTTTTGCAAACAATCACTTTCCTTCCAGTGTAGGAAACCCATAATACTGATGAACAGATGCACTAAATATAATGTAAAATAAATTTCTCTAATATTCATAATTTTTATATTTAGTATTTATATGCAATATTCAGCATCAGCCATTAAATAAAAACAGGACTGATGAACACAACTAGTGTGTCTGGACATTAAAATGACATTAGTATGCAGTGTATATCCGTATATGACAATATAACTGTATTTCTCACTCCATTATAATTCAAGAAACTCACTTCTTTTTGGCAGTGGTCACACTGTCATTTTTATCTAATGAATTAATGAACATTTAGGACTTGAATATGTGAACTCTTTGCCCCATGGCTCAGTTTCTTATTTCCTATCATTAATATTTCTTCTCAAATATTAAAAGTCACCCTTCTTCTTCGTTTCATCTTCTCTCCTCTACATTGTACAGTCTTCATCAGGACAGTCACTGTTAATGTGCGTGTCATCTGTCTTAAATTCTCTGCTCTCTGATTGGTGTTTATTTCCTGTTTTAGTTTTGTTCCTCTGTTGAAGATGTTTAAGATCCACTTTATAAAACTGCTGATCCACTTCCTGCATCCCCTGACCATCTGCTATCTTATGGTGATTCTTCTGATGCTCTTCATCACCTGGTTTCTCTTCTGACTTATTTGTTTCTTCTCTATATTTCATCCGATGATCGACTTTGCTGGTGTGGTGGTCCCTGCTGCGATGAGTCTCCTGGTCCATGTGACGGGCCAGACCTTTACTTTGCAGATGTGCGGGTTCATGTTCTCGCTTTACCTGCAGATACGCCTGAACTCTGTGCTCCCGAGCTTGGTCTTCACTGAAGTCGATGACCCTGCACTCGTACGTGCCCTCATCTGAAGGTTTGACGGTAGACAGGCGGAGCTTGTGCGAGATGTTGCTGCCGACCACTTTCACCACCTGAACCACCGCAATTAAAATAGAACAAGAACATTTGTGAGAATTAAGAAAATGTACATTTACAGTTACAGCAAAGTCTAAATGAAAAACTCACACTTATTTTGGTTTCCCCCTTTGATGTTTGTTCTTGTGGAAGCACCTGTATAAACACAAAAAAATAATAATGGGGTCAAAAATCTTAAAAATTTACTGATTATGAATTTACAAAAATCTCTAGTGTATTTACTGTATGCCTCTATATATGCATTCATGTAAGGTTTGCTCAAGAGGGTACATAACATTTCTTCGACATTTAGAAGAACACTTTTTTTGGTGCAGGATTGGTAATGCAAAAATGTGTGCACCATAACAAAATGGCTATTTTTTGGCTTTCCTGATTGGTTGTCCATCCAGGTTTCTCTGGCCAGTCTCGGGCATGTCGAGTGTACCACCACTGTATCTCCAGAGACGCAGAGGAGGAACTGGCCCCTCTGAAGGAACACGCCAACTCCACGTCATCTCCAGCCTGAGAGATGATGTCACGAGGAACTTCAGTGAACAGAGCTGGAAAGAGAGACATCTTAAATACTCAGGAGACTTCAGTAATGGCCTGTCTGTCTATCTATCTATCTATCTATCTATCTATCTATCTATCTATCTATCTATCCATCCATCTATCTATCTATCTATCTAGTCTCTCTCTCTCTCTCTCTCTCTCTCTCTCTCTCTCTCTCTCTCTCTCTCTCTCTCTCTCTCAGGAAATAAGAGTGTAATTGTGTGAATTGCAGACTTGGAAGAGACTAATTCAATTCAACCTGGACTGAAGCAATGAACAGCCCATATTTTATACTGACAAACTGAATCTGTTATGACTCCAGGGTCGAGGACCATGGAGAGAGGGAGTGAAAGGCTCACTACAAAAGCCACAATACATTTGGACATACTTGTGTAATAATTGTTGCTTTTAAATGTCATCAGATTATCACAGTACTATATGAGTATTCAGTGTAGACTCATGTAACATTCTATTGTAGTGTACAGCGTTGCATACTGGATTCTGTTTTAAATATTTTTTATCAAAGTATGCAATATCTTAGTATTCCATTTTAAATGATAGAAGCATTCGTTTCCTGTATTCTTTGACTTGTTGAGAAAGGGGTTGTCTACTAGGTGTCTTTGAGGACTATAAAATGTTTTCCTCCAGTACTTTCTGTACTTTCTGCTTTATTCAGTTTTTCCTTTGATTGTTATGAGGTTGCCAACAGCGAAGTGTCATGCTGTTTCTACAGTGCTTCAGTGTCTGGAGGTGCTATGTAAGAAATTCTGTATTCTGACTCTGACCGCAACCTCTGAAATCTGCCTAAAATGTTTCTTGTTCTTCATAGTTTTACATTAAAATGATTTAAATCATGCAAAATATCACAGATGCAATTTAAATAGGGAAAGAGAGATGGAGGAATAAAAAAAAACATAAAAAGGTTGTTGATGCCATCATGACATTTTTTCGTTCTCACCTCAACAAGAGGTTTAATGTCAGCAGGAGGAAGACCTTAATATTGATGAAGACAGACAGTTGAGGTCATACACAACTGGATGCTCCCATCTGAACAAAACCGTACAAGAACTGTCTACCACAATTGCAGTTCGCGCTGTGCAAGTCCATCCAAAAAAAGAATTGTAATACAGTTTTACTTATGGATATCTAATTTATTTGCTTTATAGCATGTGAAAGAAAACACTGTATGAAAGCAGCTACAAGGTATCTTCATACGTCTGTAAAACCATTAAGTAACTGGACTTCGATCTGAGCTGCAGCCATGAACTACTGTAAGTTAAGCTTGACGTTTAATAAAGTCTCCGTGGAATGGCTGGTTGTACTGATTGTTTCAGGTAACCAATCAATAACCAGCTCATTCTGTTTATATTTGTATTGATCACAAAGCTAAACAAACAGGAACTGTACTCTACACAAAACTACACAACATTCACAAAACATTAATCACTGAACATCAGGGGAAATCACAAATAGAGGCATTTCAGGCAGAATTTATTTATTTTATCAGTTAATAATAATTATTTATTTTATTATTTGTCAGTTTATTTATCCTTCCCGTTTATTTCAAACCTGTATGACCTGTATGGGTATTTTTTTTGGAAGAACTACTGAGTAAGTGATCAAATAAGGTTTAAATAAGTGCCAAATTAACCTAAATGTGATCTGTCACTTTTTATCACAATTTCATTATTTAATTTGTCTAAAGAGAAATCAGACCTCCACTTGCCTAATAATTATGTATACAGTGTAAGTGTAAGCTCACAGAAAAAAATAAAACTCACATTATTTTGGGAAATGTAACTTTACAATATTTAATAAAATACTTTTACGCAATTAACAATACTTTCCAAATTCAAAATTAATTTATAATTCAAATAAATTTGAATAGAATTTATTTAGAATAGAATTTACTGGTGTGGAATAAGGCAATTTAATAATCATGAGAAATAAAGCTTAACCTGTTAAACAAATGCACGTGGTGAAAACTTGGTGAGCTGCCTACTTAGACATTATATTTCTAAGAAACATCATTGGGGTTCTTATGGATTGGAAAATCAGTTTAGGAATGCAGCTCACGAGGTTTTGACACACAGGACTTCAGACATACCGTTTCCAGAGACGCGATTATCCACTTCCATATCTGCACTGATTTGGACACAAAGTCCCACATAATGTAAAATCCACAGCATCTCTTCGAGCGGTCTGGTCTATCCACTCATCAGATCCAAATGTTAAATCCCTTTACAGTTAGGATATTACCCCAGATGACGGGGAGACGGCACTAGATCGTGTGAATCGATCCGCGTCTCCGTTTTCGTCTCGCTCCGGTGAGCACTAACTACTTGAGTCACTCTGGCGGAGGAGCACACGGGCAGGAGAGGAGCGTTATGATACGGTCCGTCGAATTGTCAATTAGGCGCAGGGATACAAAGTGTTAACTGCCATTCGCTACTAGAAAAATAGGGAGATGTAGTGTATAGGAGTACGTTTTGTATACAATATTTAATTGGTTTAAATAATTGGTTTTATTAGTAATAAGAAAAAAACACTACGTGGGTGAGATGAGAGGAAGAGGATGAAGACGATGATTTTTTTAAATTAATCTTTACTTCAACAAAAACACAGGATTATACAACAATGGTGACAACATCAAAGGTGAGTATTTACAACAATGGTGACAAATGGCAAAGTGAATACAATAAGGGAACAAAGAGATAAAGAGGAACTATGAGGAAGAAGAAGGTCAGAGGGCTCAAGAACGTACAGACAACAATTAACGAGATCTGACCCTGAGTTTGTGAAGACATGATGGTTTTAAAGAGTCCGGGTAATGATGAGCAGGTGATGGTGATCATACATGGTGGAGGTGTGGTGCAGTGCATGATGGGTATTGTAGTCCGTGGGGAAGGTGAAGGGATGAGCCGTGACAAACACATTCTGAAACCAACTTCAATATTTTTCTTGTCCAAAACTCTGAATAATCATTATGGTACATTCACCGTCAACATTAACTGACCGGGACCATTTTTTTGGCGGTTACACATGCCATCACTGGTCTTAGCTTCATGTCTTTGAACAGGACTAGAGTATTTTCTCTCCTGTGATCATACAGAAATGCCAAGGGCTTCTAGAAGGTTCATACATATTAAGCATAGCTCTGAGGCTAAAGAAAATGGAATAAGGTCAGAGTCCAACATCTTGTGAACATCATAATCTGTCCGGCTGTCATTTCCACCTTACACCCACACAAGGTATAGCTATCAGGTCAAAAACATTCTCTGAACCCAGAGCGGTTTAATTTCTCACTGATAAGTCCTGTGATTTTTTTAAAGAGATGTTTAACATATAAATTAAGTGGGTAAGACTCAATGGCCCTTTAAATCTGAGTCAAAAGATTGTATATTATCATAACTTGTGTAGTAAAAATAATAAACAGATAGTTTTATTTCTTGTGTAATAACTCAAACCTTAGAAATTAAGTATGAACACATTATGTATGAACGTAATATTTTTTTAAACTATATTTTAGGTAAATTTGATAAAATTTTAAATTGTGACTTTCAGTGTGTTACGGTGAGTCAAGATTTTACTGAAGCTTTTCAGGAGCACAGAGTAATCCAATATAACAGGTTCAACGAAACAGATCTCATCCAGATAGCAGGTACATTTAACAGAGTCACAAGGTATCCAAAATAACCCACACACTTAACCAAAACACAACAAACCATATAACAACAACAACCGACAAAAACTGAACAGAAAACAGGCTTTAAATAATACAGACAATGAAAGCTAAATTACATAAAACAGGTGCGGATAATAACAAACTAACTAGTGCAAACGGGATAACAAATACAAAACAGGTGTGCTGGTGCAAAGAACTATGGGAACTGAAGTCCAAACAAAAGGTGCAAGGTGAAAAAACGAAGTCCAACTGGCGAAATCATAACACAGTGGAGTATACAGGCCTTGCTTGTGTTTTTTGTTGCAAGCTGCATAACAGGATGAGACAGATGAATGATATGGAGACATACTTCTCTGAACTTCTCTGTGTGGTATAAAGGTCCACATAAGTTTGTACTTGACTAAAAGGTCAAAAGATCACTGCTTAAACTTTTCTATTAGCAATAAATACTTTTAAAATCTATTGACTGCTGTAAATCTATAGACATAGTCTGAATGGGGGTATAGAAGCCTCTTTTGCTTTGAATGACAAGGTCATGGTTCTCTAACTGTTAACCTTGAAAGTCTAATTAAATCATGACAAACTCAGATACAAAGCATAGATTTTCCTAAAGCAAACCATTTGATTGCATGTTGAATGGTATTGACTCATGCTAGCATGACCTGCAGGTTACAGTACTGGCTGTTTGGAGATATTATTTGAGCCTCGGCATGATCAATAGATAACTAAATGGTCTGTGAGACGGCTTAACTGAGTCAATGAGTTAAAGATTAAATCCTAATGAATGTTCCACATACAAACTGTTGCTCTAGCGGGTGCCTGTGCGTAAAACAGGTGAAACTGGTTGAAAGAAAGCAGAAAACTTGCTGTTTTTTTATTAACAAAAACCTTCAAGGTAACACAAGATCACAGGTTTATTTTGCAACAGACCAGCTGACTGATTTATTAAACAATAATTTTGCAATGTTGAAATATTTTATCTACACCAAATAATGCAACACTGCAAACTGTTCAGCTTTAAAGCATGGTGTGTATTAAGTCTGCAATCTGCAATGTTTCAACAGAAAAAAAGCGAAAATGTTGAAATTTGAAAACATCTCATTTACAAAATGTCCACTAAACACACCGTGTGTACGTGTCTGCGCATCAGCAGCTGTGAATGAGTTTTCATTACACTGTTTCAGGTTGAAGGATGGCAGCTAAAGTTGGCTCAGGGTTTGCTGGCACACAATTCAGTTCTAAAAGCTGTGTGTGTGAAATGCCAAGAGCTTGAACAGACACACAGCTCAGAAACTGCCATCAACCGATGCAACTATGACAGAAAATGAAAGAGCATGCAGCAATGCTTCAAAAGAAAAATGTCAACACTAAAAATGTTCAGTAAAAATATAAATCCTGTAGAACTGTGACAGTAAACAGGTTAAGAACCTTTGAGTGAATTTGGGAAATTCTTTGGGGAACCAAAAATGGTTCTTCTGTAGCATCGCTGTGAGGAACCTTTTGTAGCACCTTTATTTTAAGAGTGTAGATGAAAATGAGCAAGATAGATATACAGATATATAGAAATAAACAGACAGACAGATATAGGCACACTGTCTGGATTCATCAGCACATTGATCTGACATGTTTTCTGGGTTGGTAAGTGTGTGTACAAGGTCAGTTTTTTGTCACTTTTAAATGGTAAAGCTTTTATGTGTCCTCAGCTTTTATACAGTATGTGTGAGGAACACGACAGCTGGTATTTCACTGGCATGATAATTGCCCTCGAGAGGCAGAGAATGGCACTACTGTCTATTGCGATCCCTTTTCTCTTCTTAAGTAAAACTAAACAAAGACAAATCCAATTTCGAAATTATTACATACATTAATTATAACCTTTTAAATTATATTGTATGGCTACAGAAGCGTACAATACTTTCTTTTGCTCCATTTTATAGCTTTTTAGACATGGTCACTCTGAACTGTAAAGGTTTAGAAAGCTACAAATACATTTTTCAGAAACAGTAACAATATGAGGATATGAAAACAAGATGAGGATAAGTAAAGAATAACATTTAGTAGGAAATTATCCTGTTAAGTGTCTTTTTTTATACTAACATAATGTTATTTGGAGAAATTAAAATGTGAAACGTCAGTCAGGATAATTAAAAAGAATTAGGCAAAGTGAATGTAGTGTTTTTATAATAATAAAACTGTGGCAGAGATATTTGTCTGTGGCTTCATTAGTCTGTGTGTTTGGCTTTACTAATAAAGACAAATGACTTCGACTGCCGCCAGCAGAGGCCGTACACATAGTAATGCTTCATTTTAATGCACGATCCAGTCGGTAAACACAAGCCGTCTGCAAACACTGTGTAATTACAGCCTTCCAGACTACTAACACCGAATGATAACGTAATGATAAGGGCATAATGGTAAATTTAACCTGAAAACTGTCACTGCACATATTGAGCATTCACATCAAAATGCATTATTTAAACTGTAATTTTTAATTGAAGAGTTTTTTATTTTTAATCTTTTCTTTTTTCTTTTTTAAAATAACATTAACATTTTTATTTAGTTTTCTTAGTTTTATTGGTATGAAAATTAGTCAAATGTTTATTTTCGAGTCTTAGACCTTTCCATCAATATATAGTTTTTTATGATTAGAATAGAATGAAATATTAAAATGAATAGTGAAATAAATTAATGTTTTTCCTGTGGAGGGAAAACATGAGAGACATACAGAAATAACACAAAAGAAGTAAATTTTAGTCATTATGCTGGTCAGGACAATAATGTTATGTGTACATGCAGAAATAAACTTTTTTAAACAAATCTATTCTAAGAAATATTTACTGTAAAGGAAAAAGTTGTGACAACATGCCCCAGTCTCATATTGACCATAATCACTGCAGTTAAGGAAACTTACTTTTTGCCAAAAGAAAACAGCCCTGAAAACTGATTCTTAATCAGTTAGATAAGATAAATATGGACACGTGAAACATTGTTCCAACCACACAGTAGTGATGATGATGACATCATACTGATGGAGTAATTAATTGTTTTGTTTCCTTCACACATTTCCTTTAGGCCTACACAATCTTTTAGACACAATAAATGATTTTTTATTAAATATATAGCTATATAAACACATGTAAGGTTGCTTTTTTCCTCAAGAGAGTTGCATATTAAAGTCCACTGCTCATACTAAACTACAGTATGCTTTGCAAATGTTTGTTTTAACTATGGTTTCGGGAAACACCAAATTGTTTAACAATGTTGGTAACGATTGTTGGCTACTGATGCTTTTTGGAAATGCACCCATGCTCTGAGAATCAAGGGCTTCTCTGGGTCTGAGAAATATAATTATTGGCAGTTATTGTCCTCAGGTGCTAATATTGAGATGCATCCAACAACTGCATTACAGCCTCTTCAGAGCTTTGAGCTTTAGACTCGGTGTTTAGTGAGACTGTCAGTTTCCTTTCTATAGATTTCTTTTACCTTATTTTTATCAACTAGATCTGTTTGGATTTCCGACATCAGTTCAGACTATAAGGGCTCTTGTATTGTCGTGTATAGCTAAATAGGCTGGTGCAAATGTGATTTCCATAAGTTGCATTATAATGAAGCAAAAACAGAGATGTAATCACACATTATGAATGAGCAGCAGGCTGATTCTGTGAGACCCTCCTGTGAAGCGCATACCCTCCATTCATAATGTGCATTTTAAACCCAGTAAATTATTATAATTCTCCATGGCAACTGTATTAATAGATGTTCTTCAAAGAATCACTGGGATACATAAAATGGTAATTGGTTAAATTGTTCAGGTGTGAAAGAGGCTATAGGGCAATTATGCAGTACTTCTTCATCTCAAAGACTGAACTTACCTAAAATTCATTTTAATCTATCTAAAATAATCACACCCATTTTTATTGAGCAGGATGGGATGTTTTGGACTAAATCAAAGTAAAACCACAAGACATCACCGGGTTTAATTGTTTTCCAAAAATGATTCTTGATTGATAATGTCATCACAGAACTGGTTACTGGTCAATATTGTTTGATATTATTTGAAAATTATTGATTACACAAAGCAAAAAACTGGGGTAAAAGTTGGAATAAACGAAAACAAACTATCATCTCTTGCTTTCCTAAATCTGCATATTGAAAACATTACCATTGATCTTTTCTTGACTTCTTCTTAACAGATTTGTAGCCTGTTTATAACAAAACAAAAATATCAGAATGTGATGTTGTGGGAAACTGAAAATACATAAACACTAACTGAATTTGATACATTTAACACAAACTATTGTGTTAGAGGAACTGAGAGTCTTTTTAAAAGTGTTTCAGTCATACGGGAAGTGTCAGGATGCAACACTAACTAAATCCGTCGAGACGCTCGTCACATTATGGCTGTTTACTGTCACACCAAATATGATGATGTGCAAAATGCTAATTTTATTCAGCGGAGGTGCCAGCAGCCATTTCTCACTCTCTCTCACTCTCTCTCTTGTTCCCAGCAGCCATGCAAGTCTGTTGTGTCTGTAATATCTCTAAAAATGGAAAGACATCAGCTTTCAAATCATTCGGAGAGAACACGATGTTCTCAGCGAGTCGATAAACAAGAGGTTTGCAATGCACCTGGCAAAAAAAGATACTATAAAGCTATTACACTGCTACTGAATGAAGATGAATATATATATATGCAGATATTGTTTCATCATTTAAGCAGATCACAAAAAGTCAAGTACAAACAGCAATGTAGAAAAAAAAAGACATAACAAGAAGCCAGAAACACATACAGCAGCAAAGAAAAGCAATTACATGTTGCAGTAAGTGAACTCCAGAGCAGAACTCAATTACAGAAGTCATTTTGTCTCGGGGCCACTGGAATCTTCTATCATTTTTTCAATAGCAGCGGAAATGTCATCCGACTCGTTCACATCTCAAACTAAATGAAAACCCTTTCTCTCTCACGCTCAGGATTCTCTCTGTTCATGGTTGTCTCACTGATTCTCCTGTTCTCCATCGATGCACATCATAAAGGTCAGAGGATGCTTGGGAAATCGAATGAGTGAATATCACGTTTACAACACGGCATGAATGTGTGTGTGTGTAGATTCTATGCTAGACTTTTCACAATATAGCGTTAGGAAATATACAGCATTTGCATAATGTGAAACAAACATGAAAATGCATGCATTTCACAACTTTTTTCTGAAAAGCCGCAAGGACCTTTTGCGGGTCAGAGACAGTCTGGAGAATGGCCATGAAACTGGAAATTGTGAAATTGAGTATGAGTTTTGTGAGTATTAGGTGAAAAAAATACATAAAAAATGAGACATCTTTATAAACTCCTGTATAAAAATCCCATTTTTGTGCTCAATTTTGTTCCTCTTTGTTCTTGGTCTATTTAGTGGTCTTCTAGCATGTTCCTGTTCTGCAGGTCTGTCCAAAGCGTGACATTAACCTGAACCAGCAGGAGATGATTTACAGACTCAAAATCATACTGGGATAATGGTGGGAAGAGGTGCTCTAATCATGTAATCTAAACCCTGCTGTGTTTAAGTGGCTTCATTACAGGAGGGTTGCCTTGGTTACATATCACCATCAGGATGCTTAAATGACAGAAGGTCAGTGTTGTGCTAAACAGGCTCATAGTTTAACATTAACTGGTTTCTGTTTAAAGAACTTTTAAAATCAGCTTATATTTTGTGTAATTGTCTGTTTGCTTGTACTGTTTGCTAAGAAAATATGAAATCAATCAGTGAGATGCAATAATGAAAGTCACTTGATTTTACCCATCAGGATGTGATTTTATTGTGAATGATATTTGACATTATTCATATATCTGGAAAATTAATATTATTCACATATTGTCCACTAACTGTCTCACATGGTTAAGAAACATCTCATCTAGGCTCCTGTTGTCATTGAGAAGCTAAAACTCATTAACCACATGAACAGGATGGGTCAACGGCTTTAACCACTGGGAGGTTTCCAGGAGTTACACAAACACATAACAGTAAAGTTCACTGTAACTTGGTCAGACATTCTATTTTTAAATGTTGTTCATATGTTAAGTCCTGTGCATTTATTGTCTGCACGATTGTCGATTCATGTATTAAGAAATTTGTGATGTTTATCTCTATTTCTCAGGTATGTTGTTGTTATTGTGCTTGTATTTTTATTTTGTTACTGTAAGAATGTGTTTGCATATTGTTATGTGTTACTCTAAGTAACGCATAACACTACTGCACTACTTCTTAGACACAATCATCAATGCTGGAGAATACCACAAAAGACTGTCATGTGAATCCATATCCACTGCAATCTGCCACAAAGACAAAAATTTATTTTTTTCAAATAAACCTATAGGACACCCATGTGTGTATAGTGTTGGAACCAAAGTGTTTTCCTTTTTGTCCAAGTACCTGCTACATCCTCCATAACCCTGGATACAGGAATTAACCCATTCCTATTCTGGTAGGAAGAATATTTTTCCTCCCTTTCTTTGGAATATCATTCAGATTGGGAAGTGTAATTTGTTTGTAATGTACTGCTAAACTTTTACTGCTAAAGGTTATGCTGTTGTGCTTTTTCTGAAACAAATTCTGTATTCAAATATATGATGGGTTTGTTTCTGTAGGTAATGGATACTCTTCAGCTTTACCCGGTTTGTGTAGCTGCTGCTGTAATATTTCATTTGGCACTGGCTGCATTTCTTTTCTGTATCAGAAACAGAGGTAAAGTAAAAATGCTATTTTCACATTCATGTTAACAAAAGTAATATATGAATAACTGTTGTTATTGCTGCTTAAAAAATGTCTATCCCATTTTCGTCTTATTAAGATTATTGGACAAATAATGAAGAAGCCGACTTCAACTCAAGGTGAAATGTTTGAAAGTCAAAACCCTCTCTAGCTGTTTTTACTCAAATGTGGCTGAATATTGTATAATATTACAGAGGCTGTATTTTTACTTTGGATGCCCATCACACTACACTCTAACTTGACAAAAACGAATGTTAGCTCTTGAGAGAAGTTCTTATAGTACCAACTTCACTTCATCCTGTCACAACTTCAGCCTGGTGATCATGTGTCTGTATTGTGTTTGTCTTTTCATATGGTCTGGCATTGGATCATAACTTGGTTTTGAGTTAGGGAAGAAAAAGTCTCTGCATATTTTTTGTCAATGTACTACAAAAACACATATATGTGATTCATTTTAGCTATACAGCCTCTGACTGAGGCGTAATCTCATGTGCGCAGCAAGATTTCATTACTAAGGAGTTAAACTTCTGTTTTAAAGCACAAATCATTTCTGCCCTCTAGTGTCAAAGATTGTATTGTTGTAAACAGTATAGAGATGTAATGAAAATGCATTTCTTCATTTCATTGTATTATTATGTATTTAAAATAATTTAATGTTTGAAAATAAAACAGGAAGCATCATTCTATCACCTCACGTTTGCATTTATTTATTTTTGACTTACACATGAGTAGGTATACTTTAAAGCTACTGATTTATTCTAAAGAAACATTAATATAAGAAACACTGCAATACAAGAACTACAAATCTACTGAGTTATGTTTACTGACTGATTCCCATAACCCGTCTGTCTGTTTCAGCTCTTTAAGCCTGTGTAACATTGATGGTCTTGAATCCATGGAGGATGCTGGGCATGTTGGTCAATACTAAATTAGCCAGGAGCGTCTTGGAACCTGTCATCTTGGGAGTGAACTGAACTGGCCTTTTCATGGTCTCTCCAGGCTTCAGTGTGATGCTGAGACAAAGAAAAGGGGAATTAATTTTGTACTATTGCTCACATTTAGCTTTAGTAACAAATTAGATTTTGCTAAGATCTGTTTAAAAGAGATATACATATATACACATTTGTGTTCCACAGAAAGTCATATACAGGTTTAAAACAACACCATGATAAATAAATGATGACATATTTATTTTCTGGCTGACTTTTGTGGTTTGCATATAACCGCAACACACACACTAGTGTGACACCTGTAAGTTTCTCAGAAATGTTGACTTTCAAGTGTGCACTGCCATAAAGTCAATTAATGCTAAGAAACACAAAAACCAATCTGTTGAATTTATTTTCTCATATAAATCAAATCTATGTGTAAGCCACCCATCCCAGTTCACAAACACAGCTGTATTTATAAGGCACTTGTATTTGACAGCATGAACTCCTCATTTCTAAGCCACTATGGATAAAAGTGCATGCACAATAAATAAAATGTGTTTTAGATGTCACTTCAAATACAGACTCCCTTCTCAGGTATGTGAAGCAGGTTGCAACTAAAATATACAATAGTAAGCATAGTTTCTGTGACAGATGACCCTGACACAAGTAAAAAGAGACTAACTTATCACATTCATCACAGAAAAAGTCAACAAACACGATGAAAAAACACTTAAATTACCTTATTTGAACCTTCTCTTCCAAGAGTCCAGAACCTGTGACCGAGAGCACTCCATTTACTGGAATGGTGAAGGAGCTTGTGAAGGTCACCGTGGCAACTTGCTGGGTGTTAACTGCGACAGAGTTCTCATTTGCAATCTGAAAAAACGAGAAGTGATGTTGATACTCTAATTGTCATTCATGTATAAAAACATCACGCATCATGTTACACGCCAGAGGAAGAAACTCCACAAAATTGAATCTTCGTCCATCATGGGTTGGCATACCTGTATGTTGAGAGTAGGGCTGGTGATGTTAATCTCTTCAGAATCCAGTATTCTCTCGCCAGTCTCTACATCCTCCACAACCACAGCCAGGTTAACCAAACATTCCTCCCTCAGCTCTTTAAGTGAATACTCTTTGAATGAGATCTCGTGTTTGATCGTACGAGCTGGTGGAATATAAGCAAAAGGAATCAGTTATAATCAGACACTGATACAGGTAAATGAAAAGCAAGAAACAGATTCTTGTAGAAATCTTACATTCATTGGGAGTGAGTTTCAGATCATTATGAGCGTCCCAAAAGGTGCCAGTGGGATTGCGGCTGTACATTTTGTTCTGAGCGTTGGCGTGCACTTTAAGCTCTTTCTGTTCGGCACTGTTGTTAGTGATGTTGACATTGAATACAATGTTTTCTCCCATCACAGGCGTCTTCACAAGACTTATAGACACACTAACGCCCTTAGGAGCTAAATGGAAAGACACAAAATAAAATGTTACTATGTCGCAAAACAAAATTGTGTTTGGCCTATATTTAATACAATAATGTAAATGCTAGAACTTACTGACTCTTGATGACATTTCTCTGCTTGCTGGAAAAACATTTTAAAATATTAATGAAAAGCATAGTATTTTGTATATACATAATATTATATAAACTGTAAATGCTAAAACTTACCAAATCCTGCTGCACCTGCATCCCCTGGAAAAATGTTTTAAAATATTAATAAAAACATAGTATTAAATAAAAAAATTTTCTTTTATCGTTTCTTTTAATTTAATCATTTCATATCATTTATTTTAAAACATATAATATCCTTTATTAGTCATAGTAATATCATTAAAATCAAGTTTTGAGATGGAAAACTGCATAAGATGTGACAACTTAAGTCAAGTAACTTTACTTTGTTTTGAGTTTTTATTAAAACAAAATTTTTTCCTAATTGTTTTCATTCAAGTGAATTGAATCAAATTAAGTTTTTCTTTTCTTCTCAGAAAAGATAAAATGACTTACCAGATGCTCCAGCTGTTCTCAGATAATCTAAATAAAAAAACAATAGAATTTGGTGGGTTTGTTGTTATAATCTTTTTAACAGTAAGCCGTTTCTCTTCTCTGTGTTTCTCTTACCTGACTCAGTTTTATATTCTGAGGTGAGAATTTGCATTTGTGAGGATCCTGGACGCTTGGTGCAGATCAGTGCTCCAACTCTTTTGGTATCAGTACTGGATTTTAAAACCTCCCCATCTCGCACAATCATTGTGCGCACGTCAGCATTCACTTCAGCATAGACAAATGGTACGTCGTACTGCGCCGATACCTTCTTTTCACGAATGGCCTTTAGAGAAGCAGGGCCACATCTAAACATTCCTGTAGCAGAAGATTTAAAGTTATGATTACTAAATAAGCTCAAAATATAAATCGCTTACTACTCACAAACTTTTCACTTCTGAAGAAAACTGGGTTATTTGGATTATTTTAATAACAGATGTAAATGTAGTATGTGCTTTAACAACAATGTGTTTAACTGAAGCAAAGAAGTCATATACAGCTGGAATTGAGTAAATTATAAAAGAATTTTCATATTATGGCCATAAAAATGGATGGAAATGACTGACCTCCACTCATCTCCTGGGGTGTGGGGTCAAGAACCTGCCAACCATCAAACCCTTGACCCAGATCAGGCCTCTTGAACCAAGACTCCAGCCACACATGGAAGTTCCTAAAAAATGTTGGTGACAACTGTAGTTAGCAGACACTTTTATCTAAAGTGACTTCAAGCAACTTTATTCAGTGCATTCAAGGTATTGAATGGTTTTCAGTAAGTTTCCTAGAAATCGAACCCACAACTTTCGCACAGATAATTTTATGCTATTTTATATATATTTCAATGTCACAAATGGTTTTACTAAGACACAAATAAAGAATGTGTACTGTGAGAATATTATTTATATTATTTTAAGTTTTTATTCAGCAAATATTATAACTAGACCCACAGCATTCATTCACGTTTTAATTCAATACAGCCATAAAATGCACGTAAAACACTTTACAAATGTTCACTTCATTCTAATTACAAGCAACATAGACAGCCTGTACTGTATGGTTAATAATTCGTATGGTCAACCTTGGTTAAATCACATTTATAAATAATCTTTTTTTGTGATAAAATGTAGAAAAAATGTATTTCAAAAATACATTTTCAGAATATAACTTACCAGATGCTATCCCGGCTGTAAGACAACTTTTCTCCAAACTCTGAGTAATATTCCTCAATAACCATGTTTCCATTTGTGTCGTGGGCGGAGTTAAAGTTGGTGACCACACGAGTTGGGATGCCAAGTGCTCTCATTACTGTTAGACAAACCAAACATTTGTTATTGACAACCAACAGCACAACCAATGCCTTTTATTCATAACAGTCTGTATTTATCAACATCAAATAACAAATAATGCAGTCAGTTATTTTGGATACTTTCCAAAAAAAAAGTATTCAATTATTGATTTGAGTCTACATTTTTTCATTATTTGAGAAGAAACGACATGAAACTAGCACACATTTGGATCAAATTAATTGCCTTGAACAACAATTATACAGTTTTCAGCATTTGCAGAAAACACAACACTAGTAAACAATCAGAATTGAGTATTCCAGGAAACCATGTCAAGAAAAACATATGTGTCATACCTGTGCACATGACAGCTGCGAATACCCAGCACTGGCCATATTTAACAGAGCCAGATTCGGACCATTTTTTAAGGATATCAGCACTGCCAGACCAAGTTGATGGGTTAACGCCACCATTGTATTCACCTGACCAGTTTCCTATCACCACACCCCTGTCATCGTTAGCGTTTACCTGTTTAAAGAGAGACAATAGTGAGTAAAAACTGGGGAGGAGATGGGAAGAAAAGGGAAAAGAGAATTCATGAGATGAGAAGATCCTCACCATAGCTGAGATCACTCTGCCAACGTAAACCGGGCTGGCGCGGTTCTGTAAATCTTTTCTTCTGTCAGTCAGATACTGGGGACTCTTCTGCAGCAGACTCATACAAATGTCCAATATCCCGTTTTCATACTGTGAACAACGCCATTTACAATGTATAAGTTAAAAACTTTTATTTTTTTCACATTTTTTAATTGATCCACAATGTAGTGCAATTTTGTACTGTAAAAAGTAAGAAATGAAGATTTAGTGTGCACTGTACAGTGCAAAATTACAGTCAAATCTTGTAAAATTCTTTATTTGGATACCCAACAAATAAAAAGTACTGAAGGACTAAATTCTTAAAATTATTTACTTAAGTCTACATTATTTTACAAGAGACGTGAAAACAGCACACATTTGGATAAAATGGTTGCCTGCAACAACAATTATACAGTTTTGTGCCCTTTTGTGCATTTTTTACTGTGAAAAGTAAGAAATATAAAATTACAGTAAAATTACAGTAAAGTCTTGTGAAATCCCTGCAATAGTTTACACTGTGTGAGAAAGATCAAACATATTATACACGCATCTCTCACCTGATCGAAAGACCACGGTCTTGCCGCGATGCTACGTGGTGTACCTTTAAACAGCACTCCAAAATCATTCCTCACATATTCCTCTCGCAGTTCCTCAGAACTCAGGAACACAGAATCACCTGCACAACAACCATTTCTTTGTTTAATTATCTTTGTATAATGATTTAAAATGTATAAAATGTAACCACATAAATATTCACAATATATCACATTGGAGATGAGGGCTCACCTTGACTCCAGGGGTTGAACAGCAGCGAGAACTGACCGAGCAAGTGGGATTTTACACCTGTGAGGGTCTCTACTCTCAGGTTGAGGGTATAAACTCCCACAGAGGCAGTCGGGGGGCTGTACAGCGAGACTGATATAGTGCGGGGTGAATTCGGGTTGGCCCGCTCCAGAGTAGCACTCCATTGAGTTGTAGATGGTTGTCCGGATGCAGAGACAGGCACTTCAACAACCAGTGGACCTGCACGGAGGAGATGGGTTAGACAGGTAACCCATTCTTAGAAATAGAGAACATAAACCTTGATATGACATATATTTTTGCAAAAGCCATATATCAGTGTAGATTAAATCAAAATAAAAACCATTGCGTTTAGGAGAAGTGGTTTAATTAATAGAAATAAAAACCTCTCCAAGTATAAAATCTGACCTTATTCTTATTGTCATATGTGACCCTGCCTAACTAAAAAATCCAGCTAAACTCATTTTTGTGATTTACTGTTTTCTCCAGAAACTCAACCCACATAATGTATTAATCATTATGTAATAACTTTCATATCTTTAACAATGACTGAGTAACGCCAAAGATTGAAATCATAGTGTAATTAATGATTCAAATAAAACTAATCTCATAATTATCAGACTTTAGCCTGGACAGACAGGATCATATACAGCAAATGCAGATATAAATCCAAATAAAGGAGTTCAACAGCAACTGGACATTCCCACAAATTATTGCAAATTATTCAAAACAAACTGTTTTTACACTCATTCAATGACGTCAGTCAATAGTAGTACTTTATACTGCTGTTTTAGATTTAATATTATCATGCATAATGGGATGAGTTGTTCAGTTTTGGTCATTCATCTTTATGCTCAAATCAATGTTTGGAAGGTTAACATTCATATCAAAGATTAAAAAAATAAATTTTCAAAAAAATTAATTAATGGGAAAAATACTAGCCACTTAAAAATGAGAAATTCGAAAATGATGGATTAAAACAATTAAATGAATGAGGGTATTAATACAGTATTAATACAGAGACTGATGAGCACACCTGTGTGAGACGGTGTGGCCTAATGATCTGGGCTGGAATCAGATCGTTTTAGGTTCAAACCCAGGAATGAATCATAAGCCATACACAGACTTTTACGTTACTACGTTACTCCCTGTAAGTGACTTTAATCCTGATGAACAATGACCTAACAACAACCTAACTGATGAATTTGAGTATAATGACTGTCAATAACGTGCCAGTCATTCATCACACACAGGCACATTACCTAGAACAACCTGGAAGACCAGCTTATCCTTGCGTGAATCGAATGCACGTCCATCGAAGTTCAGCAGAATCTGAAAGGCTTGTCCTCTCCGCAGTACCAGAGTGCTGGAGCTCAAACCGTTGGTTTTGTGGCTCTGCTGGTTTCTCACCGACTGCAGGTCGACACTTTTAAACCTGAACTCTGCACGGTGAAAAATGAAAATCAAACTATGAACAAACATGAAATTGCATTTGGCCATAAAATGGAAAATGCAAACGTTTTGGTAAACAAATTAAATTAGATGTTCATTTTACCATTGCAAATAATCATTAGGCATGATAAATACTGTAAATAAATAATTAGTAAAAGTCAGTGTCAAACTCACCAGCCATGGGATTCTGCTGCGTTGATTACTTGCTGTAAGATACTGATCCTTTGTTTATTCGCTCTCTTTTTATATGATATTCTCCCGTCCCACCCTTCTAAAAAAAATCTGCATAAGTGGTGGAACGACATTCAGTTACAGTAAAACCATGTCAGATGTCAACACAACCAACACCTCTGATGATTAAGCAATCCAAAATACATAAGCATTGTGCATTTCGGGGGGTGGATACTGTATGTATAGTGTCATAGAGTGAGTATTACACACTCATTTATTATCACATCCCTAAAACATTTTTTAATAGGTACAGACAGTCTGGAATTATTAAATAAACAATATAACTTTGGTAAAAGTAGATCTATTTTGTGCACTTTTTGCTGTACACATTCAGTAGTATTGCTTAGTGCAATGCAGGAAGATGACCTGATTTGTGCCTGACAAACTGATGAAGCCCTAAACAAGATTAATCAGTAATTGATGATTTAGAATCAAATCTTTCATTTGTTAGAATTAGACTTCCAGGTCAGCCAACAAACCAATAACATGACATAACAGTTCCATGAACAGGAAAATGGTACAATTAGCATTATGAAATTAAACATTACAGAAGACAGTAAAAAATAAAAAATATACACAAAAATCAAAGACAAACATATAAACAATCAGTGTGTTGTGCAACGTTATTCCACAGCCTTTTTAATACATGTGAGAGGGAAAAATATTTTTAAATGTATAATAATAAAAATGATAATGATAATAATAATAATAAACAGTTATAATATGTAATGTATACAGATAGTACGTTTTTGTTACCATTATTGTCAATCCAAAAACAGCTACATTTATAAGTAAAAAAAATTATTAGTACCAGTGATGTTTGCTGTAGCAAAACCAATAATTATCTAAAATAATTAAAAGGCATAATCTAATTTAAAAAAATTACATTTGGAGCAGAAAACAGATCACATTTCCACCCAAACAACAAAAAATCAGAAAAATAAAGCCTTTAATTATGTGATTTTAAGTGCAAAAAAATTATATTATTATAATACACGGTACATTCTGTTATTTCCACTAACATACTGCATTTTATAGTCATACTTGCTTTTAGGAGTTATTCTAAATCATTTTAAATCTTACATTTAAAATTAGTTTATTCATTTCCTGGGATTTTTTTCAGATGAAATACAACTGTCATTTCCTGGTAAGGGATTTGCACCTGATAAGTCATTTGTCCATTGTGGAACATGAATGTGTTGCGCCACTACATTATTTGATATTGTTATTTTAATTGCTCTACAGAATCATAATAAAAATGATACAAAAAAAGTTAATAATGACATTCAGTCATGGAAATATAGTATTACACACCCTCACTCACGCAAACAAGCAAGAGTGTAAAGATCCATCATCATTGATGTAACAGCTGAAGTATTGAGTAGGTGTGGTTTTGTCAGGGCTTGTCACGGTTTCACTCAGTCACTCCTCTAATCTGCCCTTTCCCAAAGGTCTTCTACGGTATTAGTTACTGTGACATCTTGCATTAAGAAATACCACACTTCCTCCTCACATAGTCCTACATTATGCCAAGAAAGTAGAGCGGATGAAAAGGATTAGATATACAAATCTTTTTGAAGATTATGTCAATCTTCCTCATGTACTGAACCCTTAAAGTGTTAAATAAACAAAGACTGTGCACTATAGTTCAAAAACAACCTAAGTGAAAGTTTGGAGCCGATTTGTAATTTTTTGCAAGTCAGGGTTGGCCATTGCATTCTGGGGGCTTTATACTGTAATAAAATGTATTTTGTAATGAAAATCTGTAAACTTAGCTGCTTAACACGTCTACGCTATTGTGCAAGGGGATTTGGATCTAATACATAACTGTTTTTAATAAATCAATCAAAACTGACCCTTAACTTGATAGCCAGTAATCACGTCAGTTAAACAGCAGCTTTGACCAACAGCATTAGAGTACATTTGTGTCTTTAAATATGACTAACTCACGCTATAGAATTTAAGTGGAAAGTTGAGTTTCAATGGATTACAGACGTTTCTAAAGCTCATACCTCTGTACAGGGTTTTAGAGGAACTTCTAATGACTAGGGCGTCCACCTATCCATATTCAGACGATTACAGGTTGTACATGAAAGTAAATCTAGGTAATTAATTCAGGCGACTCACTGTAGTTGCTAGTTAAAGGCCCTGCCCTATAAATAAACAGTGTTTTAGAGTTGCTATTCTAGAATTTTCCACTATACAGGCTTCTGAATTGACTGATGACTCTGAAGAGGGTCACCACCATGTCTTTACTAAACATGCAACCTTGTTTCAATCTTCTTAACAGTGTCTGATGTTTTTAGAGAAACAAACTGAGGTTTGAACCTAGAGGAATGTCAATTAGGAAATGCTTGAAAACAGTGTTTCTGCCTTCATATATACACAAATGTTTAGATTTTTGATCTCTTGGTTTAATTTCTCATCTCTTGATTTCATCATGTTTTTAAAACTAAGAAAAAGGTTTTATTTATTCTTATTTTCTTTAGTTAGTTACAATAAAGGAAACTTGATGCCATGTTAACGTTGTGACAAATTTCACAACCAATCACCTGAAGAGGAAGAATTCCTGATTTTTTTAATTGCTAGTGTTGTGACATCATTTCACATAAATACATTTAAGCAATATCAATGACTCGCATGTACGATTATTTTCTTTGTATTTAATTAGTTATAAAAAAACATTTTGCATCAAATCCAAACCAACAAAAAACATTGTTAATATAGCTCTTAATATTAAACATTTAGGTTTTTTACAATTCCCCTTTAATTTAACTAAAAATGGAAAAGTTCTCAACCAATTTAGCGACGATGTGTTGAGAGTTTGAATTAACCCTAACTACAAACAAATCAACAGAATATAGTGTACCATTGTTTAGCGTTAAGGTTTGATTAGTTTATAATGCTTTGACATCCAAACTGTCATTGACATATCCAACCGCATTCATATAGTCCAGCAGTGGTCAAACCACAATACCACATTTCTCTAATGAACCACATCCTCATATTTTACCCCAAAAATTAACAGAATCAAAATATTAATATACTAATATATTGTTTGAATATTTTTCAAGATCGTTCAGAGTAAACTGGTCTGCTATACTCTAGACAAGGTGCAAATTACAAGCATGTGTGTTGGGGTCTAAACACTGCAGGACAATGACCCTTCAGGATCCAGTTTGACACTCCTACTCTAACCTGTTATGGTCATACATCTTAAATCTCCATTTGTGTCATGAAGAAGGTATAAGGCAGAGTAATTAAACCCTTCAATTAAGCCACGAAAAAACCTCTAAAGGTTCTCTGTTTTTGACAGATACCTATAGTAGGTTCAGTTGGTTTTTGGTTTGTTATAAATGAGAAAGTCTGAAATATCATGCCATGTGTTGCTGTCGTGATAAAGATAATTCATGGATGACTGAAGGGAGGGTTGAAGTGTATGAGGGTAATACTCGAACAGCCAAAGCACAATACCCCACACCAGTGTGGCAAACAGTGGGAAAGGATCTCTCTTGGGTTGAGGGATGTAGCCCTTTTCCACAGCCAGTCGGGACAGAGCAAAGAGAATTCTGGACAGCAGGTACATATTTATCTGTGAGAATGCACATGTAAACTAATATTAACACTTGCATACAAAATATTTCAATAAATTAATTAATTGTACAATCTGTTTTCTTTCAGCTCACCTGGCTGTTGATGTTGTTATTTTCTCCAAACACAAGCCAGCCTCCGAGGCAGGCAGCGAGAAAAGCGTGAGACTGGTGCTGCTTCCCCTGTACATTCTGCTGGATTGCCTGTAGGCCTTTATAGGTGAAAACAAAGCAGGCCAAGTTCCTGGAGTGGGTGTAAGTGGCCTGAGCTATCGCTTTAAACTTCTCTCTCAGACTGTTAAATGCAAATACACAAGTACTTAGTATGAAACTTAGTATGAACATTCATACACAAATTACAATAAATGCCATAGAACATCATCCATTTATGATTGTGATTATTACATTTCAGCAGTCATATTATATCTTTGATTTACTATTTATTTTGAATCATCAAAGGTGCTATTGTAAAATAAGTGTTTAAAAAATATAACATTTTTCATGACCATTGTATCTTTGTACTGAAAGGAAAATATTACAATAGCAATCCTAAAGCAGATTATATTCAATTCGATAAAATAGTTATTATAGTCATATAATATCTGCTGAAGATGACAAACAGTATTGCATGTAAAAACACAGATAATCTGAACAAGCAAGATGAAAAACTGCTTTGATTTGAAAACAAAAATGAGTTTATTAATGGAGATTTCAAAGTTCACTTCACCTTCCGCTTCTGAACAGAAACGTCATGACAAGGGCATGAGGAGCACGAATTTTTGCACCATATCTAAAAGAATGAAAAAATAAAGATGCGAGTCTTAGACTCTTTTGTAGACATACAATTAAATGATTTATGCCGTAATGAAGTTAACATCAGAACAATGTCTATCAACCTGCTCCCATTGTTAAACATTAGAGATAAACATTAACGATCAACTCACACAGCTCCATTCCTGAAGCCTTTAACAACAGCCAGTGCGGTTTTATATTTCTGTTGTTGGAGGAGATTATTGATTGTGTATAATAAAGTTTTCAAGAGATCTGAAGCTGCCATGACACCTCCGGATGTTTTACACCGTAACCCACACGTGTTGCTTTTATCACCGTCGATAGGAAACTTTAGCATTGATAATAGTTCCGACTAAAAGCATTTCTTTTTGTTCGTCATATTTAGTTTAATTGTAAATTTAATACACATGCATGAGGTATATGAAAGTAGAAATAGACTACTATATAAAAAATAATACATAGTATTTTTGTTTATTATTTATATTATACTGTATAAATAAACAACTACTATAAAATTAGAGAAATAAAATGTTATATTATTGTTAAATAATATAATGTAATATATTGTTATGCATATTAAATTTGCATAGTAAAAAATTGCCACATACGCTCCTGTATGTCAAGTTCAAAGGCTTGTTTATAAAATACCACCGTGTGTGTGTATATATATATATATATATATATATATATATATATATATATATATATATATATATATATATATATATATATATATAATTTTTACTGGATTTTTCTATTCTTCCATATTTATTATGCATGCATCTTGTATGACATCACAGGTTAGGGAGCAATAGAATATTAGAATGTTTTAAAGTTTGCACAGAAAGGCCATTTAAATTCTGAAAAAGGCACTTAACAGTGGAGATGGGACCATTTATAGCACGTATATGCATATAATAAAATGCTAATAAAAAGTTTTGAAAAAAAATCATACTTTTTTCTGTTGTTGGCTATACCTTTTACTTACTACTAATAATTCTGAGCTTTTGATTTGATTTTATTGTTGTCCAGCAGATGTCAGTGTATCACCGCGTCTGCTCGTAATACAGGGGCTAGTTGTGACATTTATCTACATAATACATGTGACGTATTTATCTAAGATTTGTTTAGCTATTTTTCAATATTAACCGGTTCCACGTTTCTAAGCAAGTGCAAATTAGATTTAAACGAACAAAAAAACATGCCAATCTACTTGAACCAACGAAATAGTCAACGAAATAGTTATTGCGCGTGCTCGCTGCATTGACTGGAGAGTTCACGCGCGTTCTCAGTGAGATGGGATTCCTGTGAGGATGGACCCACAGCGAATCCTGCGGTTCCTGTTCGTTATATTGGGATTCAACGGAGTGTGTGAAGGTGAGTCTTGGCTCTTTTTATTTCAGTAGTGTTTAATATACCGGCCTGAGTCTGGAAGTGTGTTTTAATCGCTGAGCGTTGTAAGTTTCTCACAACAACAACAACATGGCGCGCGCTTGACGACTGTCTCCACAAACTCCGATTGTTCTCTCATTTTCGCATCTTATCGATAAACTTCAAGTAATATTACACATATTCATGTAATTTAAACAATAATCCAGCAGGACATTTGTGTTTATGTCTGAAGATCACGTAGGTGACGGACTAGCATGCTAACAGGCTAACTTCGTTTAGTACGTGGCTGTAAGTCGAAATAAAAACTTCGAAAATTACTTTGACCTTCCAGGACATTTGTGTTTTACGTCTTTGTGTTTGTTTGTATCATTTTACATTGATTGAACGGCTATAGTATGATCCAGACAGACTCACTGGTACAAATATTGATTTGAGTATGATTGAATATGATTTCTGAACAACATGCCTTCGTACAGACTACATTTTATCTCATTCACAAAGGGTTTTTGTTTTCACTGATACATGTACACACATGTGCTCTTGTGTTCTGTTATTGTTTTAGCTGATATAATTTAAGTTTATTTGTCCATTGTTCGGTCATTTGGTATTGCGGAAGTGCTAAGGGAAGCATTAGCCTTCAATTCACACTACTGTACACTTATTGAGGGTTGGGCAATTTCATGCAAATGTCAACCTTGCCATAAAAAATAAGGTTTTCAACATACTGATAGCTCATATGTCAATATTTGGTGGTTTTAAGGCGTTTTAGTGTATAAAGCCTTCATAGTCAGGTAGTGTTTTGAGAATTGTCAAATCATTTAAAATAAATAAACTATTTTGGGTTTTTTTGAAGAGCCGTCCCTTTTCCATTTGTTAGTCTTTTAAGATAGACCTTTTAATATAGACATAAAATCTACATCTACCTTTATTCCATTCCCTTGAAGTCTTATTTCATTGGTCTTTTTCTGTATTATGTTGTGTTTT
Organism: Beaufortia kweichowensis; assembly: GCA_019155185.1. Classification (NCBI taxonomy): domain Eukaryota; kingdom Metazoa; phylum Chordata; class Actinopteri; order Cypriniformes; family Gastromyzontidae; genus Beaufortia; species Beaufortia kweichowensis. The sequence continues at coordinate 16,354,723 of CM032798.1, forward strand.
TTGTTTGAGAATTTTGTTAATGATTTGGTCTTCTTGTTTTGAGGAGGTATCTGGACAGGTGAACACCACACCTGCATAAAGCTTATGTATCACAGGTTCTCAGGCCAGGGTCTTATCAGTATAAGTACAGAGCAGAATCATGCAAATGGGTGCTGTCAGTGTGAAAAAAATGATTGTTTTAAAATAACATGTTAATAACAAGGTAAAGTCTACTGTGTATGATATGAAGTGTATTGAAGAGTAGGTCTGCCTTTTACTGTAATGCTTGGGTCACTAAGACCCAGTGCTCTGATCTCATTTAGTAGTCTCTGACTGGTGTAAGTGGGCTAAAATTGTTGTCCTATGTCAGAGAGTGGAAACATGACCGAACAGTGACCCCATCTCTCTTTGTTTATTGGTCTCTATCTTGCAGCATCATGTCAAACATACATCCAGTCTGTTTCCTTGTTTGGGTAGATGTATAGCCGGGGGGCTTTTCTTTACGGCTGTAAAGCCCCTTAAAAACACTCAAAATGTTTTCTGCAGTTCAAATGATAACGGGATTGGGCACGCTTACTATATATTTTGTGTTTTAGTATTTCAAAAAGGCTTTTTGTATAGCTTTTAAAAATACATTTTCTGTCTTATATAAATTATATAAATAAGATTTTCTGTCTTATATAGATCAATAGAAAAAGTAAAGTTTATGGTGTCTGACAAATTTTAGAAGCAATAACTTTCTTTTAAATGCCAAACCATGTCAGTGCCGGTAAAATGCATAAAGCTGATATTAATATCTGGCATAATGTTTAGATTGTATTTGAGTTTATGCAAGACATTGGCATATATCCTGTTTCTTTAGAGTAAGCCTTTCCTTGACGTTATACAGTCTATAGTTTAGTGGATATTGGGATATGTGATATACAGTAGTCTTACTCATTTGTTTGTTTTTTATCTGCATCTCCAGTTTCATACTACAAGGTTCAGATAAACACACCACATGCAACCTTAGTCATATCTTTTGAAGGTTACATGCTATAAGGTTAACATGAGCAAAGGGTATATAAGGTGACTCTAGTTTAGAATATTTGGCAGTTTTGTACCAGCCACACTAAAACAGTCATATGACTGCAGCAGATATTTGTGTCTTGTGTAGCTTGCAAACACACACAGCACTGTTGACCTCCCATGAGCTCCTAGTGCTGTATTACTGGCATTTACAGATGTGATTAAATACATGATGTTTTGTATCATCGTTACATTGATTTAGTCATTCACTGTTTCAGCATATCTGATGTTCAGTTCTAAGCTGTGTTTTGCAGCAAAGAGACATGCCTGCAGGCCATTTTGTGCTTGAAACTTATTTAATTGTCATCTCGAGTAGAAAATTAAGATCCTTTAAAAGCCCTGTGTGCTTGCAGGGGCTGGTAAACCAGTATGTATTGCAGCTGAACTCAGGTCAGGGTCACAGTGCGTGTAATGGTGGAATCTCAGATCTGTGTATCAGCCTGATGTATAAATGTTGTGTGCACACAAGAAGGGTTTTAAAATGTGCATACGTAATTTCCATGCACGTACTGGGATTAATAAGAAGAATAAAATCCACACAAAGTTTTATACATTAGGCTCCTGAACTCAATACAAATCAAAATGTACTACTTCTGAAATTCAGATGACAAAAGATTCTTAATTCTCCCCTCTTGTACTGTGTAATTAAAAAACAGCTAGACATTAGACAGGATATTCCCAGCATGATATGACTCATTTCCTGTTATTAAGTGATAATGTCTTGCTGCTTTAATATTGCTTCATGTTGTGTTGTGTAATGAGTCGCGAGAATTACAAGCTGTAGAAGAAGCAGAGAAGGACCAACAATGACAATGAGTTTCAATTTAAGTTTTTTTTTTTTTTTTTTTTGCAGTTAAACATACACAACCAAAATATATACATATTACAAGTTATCCTTTATCCTTGCTTGTTTTTGTTTTTGTTTGCATTAACATATGCCATGCCATGTGTGAGATCGCTTATACAAGATTTCATGGGTTTTCACCTGACATGTGACTGAATGTGACACGTTTGAATGTTTTGCATGAAACCAATGTTTCATGTCATAGCTGTCACCATATTTTGTTTGTTTGCACAGCTTGAATGCTGACTTGACAAATATGCATTTTATGCTAGGACTTTTTTGTGCATTTTAGATATAAGCAATCACACCTGAAGTTATCTGAGACAGTCTATATGCTAGTGTACTACTTGTGTTACAGGTCAGGTCAGGTCTCTGTAGACAGCATTTATTTTTCTAGTAAAAAGACTTGTTTGTTGTTTGACCTTTTACGCTTTAATGAGTATTGCAAAATATGTTTGTCAGACCTGTAATTGTAGCCAATTATACAGCTTATCATGTCCATGTTGATTGTTTTGTTTTGTCTGTGTTCCTTTAATAAAAAGGACACATTTCTAATGAAGGATTAAACCATATTGAATCAAGTTGATCTTACTGAATTTGTTACACAAAACACACTCCAGCATAACCTCACCCTTGATCAGAATCTGTCTGTTCTGTCCAAAAGTGAACTCCATAAATGGATTAGTTTTCTGACTCCTCCCTTCTTATGACATCAGTGCATGAAACCATCATTAATGAACACTACACAATATAACACCTGTTACTTTTCTAAAATAGTGTAAGATACAGTTACAGTATGATGAAGTATAGAACAATAAAAGTTTCAGACTGTAAGCGTTACAAGTGTTTGCGTCACTCTACAAACTTCAATTTGGAAATGTATCAACAGTCATGCCAGTGTAAATGTGCAAGTACAAACACGTTTGTGTGTGTTTGTGAATGAAGCAGCAGGATCCTGTTTGAATGTGTCTCTGTTTTTGCCAAATTACACATTCATTGTTCTCTAGATTTTTGGGGTCGACATTTTTGTTGATGTTGCTGTCAAACTGCTCCAGACAGGATCAATGTCTGTTTAGAAATATTGCACGTAAACTGAGAAAAAACTCATTCCTTCGTTTACTGTGATTTTACAGTGTCATAGATTACGACATCAACAAAAACGGTTATCATCGCTCATCACATCAGAGCAGATGTAATCCAGTAGTTTCACCCAGTTCACACCCCACGGGGTTCCCACAGTAATTCATGTCCAGAAAATCACATGCACATGTGTCAACTACTGTAAATAACAAGAAATCCTGTTAACTCATCTGTGTTTGTAAATGAACTTGACAATTCTGTAATGATCTTTATTACACGTGGCAGAGAACACAAAAATTGGTAAAGCTAGCCAAAATCGTCAAAGTATGCCATAAAACCATATCTACTTGATGTGAATCTGTCACAAGCTTCATTTGTTTAATGTTGTAGTGTCTAGGTTGGCATGCGCAGAAGCTGTGTTCAGTCACGCCACCAGCTCAACATGCTGTAGCTTGTATGCAACGCTATAGAAGCAGATCTGTGCAAAGAACATTTTGCGACAATAATCAGCAACAGTTTTGTAAATTACAGTTTATGCTTTAAAAATATGTTTGATATTGTGTATGATGTCTGATAATTGTATTGGAGAATGTAATACTGTGTATTTACTGTATTTACTAGTACTGTGTACTTGTAACATTTGTATTTTTACCCCACCTAACATCTAGAGAGAGATCTCTAGAGAGATCCACAGCTAAAACATTAAACCACACAGCCAATGAAAACTCTGAGATCAGACTGTACGTTCTGCAGGGCAGAGAAGTGTGTGTTTGATCAGACCTGCTCCGACATCCATTTAAATGTTGTCTGGTAGCAGATTTATTGAACCAGCTCTGTCTGGCTGCTCACAGTGGTGATGGAGGCATTAAACAATGAGGTTATGGAGAAAAAGCAATTTTAGTGTGAATTTAGTTATGCTGCAATTAATGTTTATCATCTTTATGCAAAAAGATAATTTTTTATGTTCTTTGGATAGTGGTGGAAAATGTTCTTGTAAGGTACTACACAGTGTGCAGGAATGAACTCTGTTGACGTCTGTCACCCCCTGCTGTTCACAAGGAGGACAGCAGTCTGTTCATCCATTCGCTTGTACATTTTTTACATTTAAATGCATTTGGTTGTTGTTTGTATCCAAAGCACAGTCTTTTCCTTATTTTAATTAATTGTGTGCTCCCTGGGATTGAACCCATGACCTTGATGTTGCAGATGCAGTGCTCTAAAATGGAGATTTAGTCTTTTTCTTTTCTTTTCTTTTCTTTTTTTAACAGCGTTGTTCTGTAACTGCACCACACCAAGCTGTGAGAAGGATGGTTATAAGTGTGAAACAAACGGGGCGTGTGTGGCGTTCATCTCTGTCATCAATGGACAGGAGCAGAATATGCGTCTCTGCATCCAGAAAGAGAAGCTGATTCCTCCGGGCCACCCGTTCTACTGTATTAGCGCTGGGGGACTGACGAACACACACTGTTGCTATACAGACTACTGCAACAGCATTGACCTCAAAGTACCTACAGGTAAGCATCATTACATCATCACACCTCACAACACTTTCATTCAACATCATTGTCAGCCAGTTCCCAAAGGTCACCTTTATGACTTGCATGTGTGAAATTGCGAGACTAACACTGCATATTCCTCTGTCAGTGACGAATCGATCAGATGCCGGTCAGGAATGGGGTCCGGTGGAGCTTACTGCAGTGGTGGCCGGTCCCGTCTTTGTGGTTTGTGTGCTGGTTTTGCTGGGTCTCTTTTTGTTCCATCACCACCAGCGGGCCTACGGTCACCGGCAAAGACTGGAGGTGGAAGACCCCAGCACTGAACACATGTTCCTGGCCAAAGACAAGACCTTACAAGACCTCATCTATGACCTCTCCACGTCAGGGTCTGGCTCAGGTTAGTTTTAGTCTTACTAAGATGGCTATGCACTTTTATTATTTATTAAAAATTAAATAGCATTGGGAAGCACAGTTTCAGAGGCTGTTAACGTTAATATTCCACAATACTGTATATAACATTAGCATGAGAAAATGGAGATTATCAATTATGATTGCAGAATGTAGTATTTTATGAAAAGAGTTTACAAACCTAAGAAACCAATTAAATCCTCCATAATGTCATTCCAGCCGTACTTAGTGGTTTTTCATGTCTTCGAGCAGGTCTTCCACTGTTTGTCCAGAGAACTGTGGCTCGTACAATAGTACTGCAGGAGATCATAGGTAAAGGCCGTTTTGGAGAAGTATGGAGGGGGAAGTGGAGAGGAGGCGATGTTGCCGTAAAGATCTTTTCCTCTCGGGAGGAACGCTCCTGGTTTCGTGAAGCTGAAATCTACCAGACCATCATGCTCCGTCACGAGAACATTCTGGGTTTCATCGCCGCAGATAACAAAGGTAAACCATACTCTGGGGTTGTCTCTTTTTTAAAACATTATGCTTAGCCTTGACTATTTGAAAATTTGCAAGAGTAACATTTCAATGAGCTGAAATGATCAAAGTGAAATATGTATAGTGTAATGGTGTAATGATGTTTGTGTGTCTCACAGATAATGGCACATGGACACAGCTGTGGTTGGTATCAGACTATCATGAGAACGGTTCTCTGTTTGACTATCTTAACCGATACTCGGTCACTATTGAGGGCATGATCAAACTGGCGCTGTCGGCTGCCAGCGGACTGGCACATCTGCACATGGAGATCCTCGGCACTCAGGGTAAGTCCGCACACTCGCTGTGTCCTGTCTACTGAGGCAGAACACTGATACTGATCAGTGTCTACTGATGTTGATCTGCAGGTAAGCCTGGCATCGCTCACAGGGATCTCAAGTCCAAGAACATACTGGTAAAGAAGAACTGCATGTGTGCTATAGCCGATCTCGGGCTGGCGGTTCGGCACGAATCTGTCACAGACACCATCGATATCGCTCCTAACCAGCGCGTCGGCACCAAGAGGTACAGCCACCTTAAATACACAATAACACTGCATTTACACTTCAGCTTATACTGTAGTTGTTATAGTGAAATAATTTGTCTTGTGTTGTGTGTGTGAATCAGGTATATGGCACCTGAGGTTCTGGACGAGACCATTAACATGCGTCACTTTGACTCGTTTAAATGCGCTGATATATACGCCCTGGGTCTGGTGTACTGGGAGATCGCTCGCCGATGCAATGCTGGAGGTACTCGAGTCAAATCGCAGCATTCTACACAATATTTCAAAGCATTTTGTATTTTTTTATCTGTTTTGAATAACTTGTGTTGTGTTTGTCAGGAATTCATGAGGAATACCAGCTGCCCTACTATGACCTGGTGCCCTCTGACCCCTCCATAGAAGAAATGAGGAAAGTGGTGTGTGACCAGAGGTTAAGACCCAACATACCAAACTGGTGGCAGAGCTATGAGGTGAGAGACCTCAATCTTCCTGTAGAACTTCCTGAAATCTACTTCCAATGAATCATAATATGCTGGTGTTGATATCATGCCATAAACACACACATACATTCTGTCTAAATGTCCTCTCGTTGTTTTTGCTCCTGCAGGCGTTGCGCGTGATGGGAAAGATCATGCGCGAGTGTTGGTATGCCAACGGCGCCGCCCGACTCACGGCTCTCCGCATCAAAAAAACCCTGTCGCAACTCAGCGTGGACGAAGACATCAAAATCTGAAAGCAAGTGCGAGAGACTGTGGTGCTCTTAGGAAAGAGAATGTGTACAGGAAAGCTACCACCCGAAACTATCCTGCCAGTTTTAAAGAAAAGTATTTCCGTCCGCTAGATTGTGACGGGGTCTACCTCACCCCCAACGCCAAAACTACTGAATCCCACGGTACCCAAAAGCCCTTCTGCTTTCTTTCTACCTGCTTTAAACGACTGTCGCCGTCTGCTCTTCATATATCGATCTTCAGCTTCTTAAACAGACTGCTGGCCCCAGATATGGTCTTTATAATGAAAAAGGTCCCCTTAGAGTTTTGATTTATGATGCTTCTACAATTCTTTTCTAATTTTGCCCCAAAATAGAGTTTTTTCTGGCTCATATTTGACCCTTTTAACTTGTTGTGGGCTTGTTACTGTCAGTTTTGATCTGACAAAGGTTAGCAGACTACCTCGGTTCAGTTCTTGATACTAAAATATATCTATGTAACATTAATGAACACACACACACACTCCAGGAGATAATGGGTCGGTTAAATCTGTAAACCTTGTAAAGCTGATTAGAGGGCATAATGGAGCAAAACATGATTAGTTATTTCGTTTTTCTCAGCCAGTGTTTTTATAACCATGTTAGCAAAACAACCTTATTTGCACTTTATTACGGAGGTTTTGCGAGTACAAAGTGGATTATAGCCATCTTGGTTTTTGGAATCGCACACTGGCACATGCATCTGTTCTACTGAACGGTACGGAGAGATCTATTTATTTTAGCTTTTAGATCCGTCGTATTGTCCTTATTTTTTTATCGCCATTAGACTTCTCCACTCCATGGGCAAAGAAAGCTACTGTACATAGTCTATTTTTAAACGTATGGAAATGTAAATAGCTTACCCTTTTTTAATTTCTTAAATTCTGGACGTTTGGCAGTCAGGTATTGCGATAGGAATCACGGGTCATGGGTGTGAAAATCATTTTTGTTGGGTACAGTACAGCGAAACTTCTTTCTTTATTTTACCCAGTATGTTTTTTTTAAGCTTATCGTGTAGCGTGTTGCTTTTCACTGTAGCATAAAATGACACTAAACATGCTTTAACACTGGTTACGCACAATGTTTTTAAGCTAAAGAGGTTTGAGAATTGTTTGTGTGGCTTGGACTACAAGTCTGAAACCGTACAATAGACAGAAAATAAAGTAGCTGGAAATCTCGTCTCCATTTCCCATCACATTGACATCAGATGCTCAATAATCAACGACGTCTAGCGTCAGACATCTTAAAGCTTTGAATCATGAATGAGATATATGAATGATTTATGGTGGAGCGGAAGATTGGTAGTAAATTTCAGTCTGTTCCTGATCTGTCGTATTTATTTATATAGACCTTATAGCGGGAAATGGGTATAGACTGCTTTTACTGTCTTTTTTATGTTGACAACCCTATTGTCTATTCAGTTTTGTTGTATGAAAATAAGATGATATTGTGGTGATGTGGGTTTTTTTTAAGGAAGAGGAATTGTTTTTCATTCTTCACACACTGGCAAGAATGACTTGAAATCTTGACTTGAAAGGTTTGGTGTAAATTACACCTGATACACTGTATTTATGACAGCTGACCCTGACAAGTCCTCTCAAATACTCCATTAATACTACTGTCCGTCTGTACTCTCCGCTCCTGTACTGGATATGCAAGATGTAATATAGTTGCTGTATTTGTTTTTATATAATCATGTTTTCTTTTTATTATTAGACTGTACTGTGGTTGTAGCTGGCTGTATTTATTAGCCGTTTTATGTCATCTGTTTGTGTTTTGTCCATTTTTGTAATGTGAATTAAATCAGGTTTGATTTGTATAGCGCTTTCAACAGTAGAAATGGTCGAAAAGCAGCTGTACAGGGTTTTTTGTCTCTAGTCCTTGTTTTATTTGATCTCCAGAATGTTCAGGACGAATGTCTTTAGTATATGGAGTGTTTTGACAATCTCAATAGTGAGTCCTCTGTAACTTGCTAGACTTATATTTGCTTCGTCCACTCCAGCAATTCAAAGCCACCTTACAAAAGTGCGTTTTGTTCAAATGTGTCCAGAGAAAACCAAAAATAATTAGGTATATTTAGAAGGATTTGTAGATGGCTGTAATGTGTTTCAGATATTTATTTTCATTTGTTGTTAATTGTTACCTTGCATCCAAAAAAATAGCAGGAGTTGTAATCTTTTTTTTGTAACACTGGATTGATTTCGAGTCATAACACTACTGAGACCATGCTAGCACGCTGCTAATTGTGAGTATAATTTGAAAAAGCTCACGTTATTCCTGCTTTTATTTACTTTTAGTTTCATTCAGAGCGTGTACATGTTCAAGATGATGCTCAGCCAGCCGGATATTAAATTGATATAAACCCAACAGGAGATACAAGACCAATGTTTGGGGTTTATTTTGTTACAATGACCACATAATTTGTTTCCTATAGCCTCTGTGACCTTTGACCGCACAACCTACCTATAATCTAAGTGTGTTTCCCAAATCTGGATGGGGATTTTTCAGGAATTTCAATCAGTTTTCAATCATGTACATGGGTAATGAATACATGGTAATAAAAAAGAGGTTTTCTTACATTTAGGTTGTGTTCTGTGTTCATTTTTTGCTGCATGTAAAATGTGTATTAACCTTGGGATTTATTCTAAGTGAAGTGTCATAAGTCTGAACTATTTTAAAGTAGGAAAAGTTTTTTAGATTGTCATATGTTACATGTGGAAGATAAAAACATGTTTAAAACAAGGTGCAGAATGTTAGATTATGAACTAGTAAATAGCAGTATTAAGTGTCATTAAATCATTAAAGATCGTAACTATATGAAGATAAACAAACTATATTACAGTAAAGTATAACGCATAAATAAAATATAAATGCTGGTGATGGGTACTTCTGAAACACTGCTTTTACAAATCTCGTTTCAAAACTGTAGAATCAAACTCCAAGTCACGTAATTTTAGAAATGAAGTTTTGTTAAGTTTCAGTGTTTCATAATGTTAAAAATTTCTGATGATTTGCCGCTGATGCAGGGGTGTTAATCTCAAAGTGAACCCATAAACCAGTGTCTGTGGTTTTAATTGATCTCTGGTTGCCCTGCCGAATTTAATGTAAAACCAAATAAGATGATGTGGGTTATTGGCGAATGTGGAAAATATCATTTGACATAAATTGTAATATTCTGGACCTCAAAACCATCTTAAGTTCCATCTTAGATTAAATCCAACCCTGATCTGACACACCTGCCTGTAACGATCTACTAATCCTGAAGACCTTGATTAACATGTTCAGGTGTATCTGATCGGGTTCGAGCTGAACTCTGCAGAAAACCTATTTAAGAAGCTCAGGTATTTATCTTGAAAACATATCTTTATACCATCCCAGTGTTGAGACAGCTGTGCTTTAAACACCCTTATTTATTGGATGGGCAAACATCTGATGGAGCTGAAACATCTGGTTTTCATTGATGAGGTATGTATGAAATGTTTTACACTGGACATCAAGGCATTAATGGACATGATTAAAGATTTACAGCTATTTTCAGTGGTGGATGATTAAGGCTTTAGGTTTGTAATGATGCTTGAATCAGCATATGTGCTTCCATTAGGGCATGGACCTTCTTCAGATCAAGCACCAATGCCACAGAAACTGCAATCCAGCATCAGATGAGCAAGCTAAAGATGAAGCTGATTCAGGAGGTGGAACCGTATGTTTTTATGCTTCAAAAACTGTATGACAAATGTGAAGTGGTTGGTGATGTTTCAGCGAGTGATTACACAAGCTGAAATCACTAACTGCTATTCAACAAGCAATTTTTTGTTGTTGTTTAGCAGCATTGCACAAATAAAACACAAAGTCCTTAACATCACAAGTTCTGTTTACATAGATCAATGTAAATACTTAAAAACTGATTATCTAAAAATCACAATTTACTTTTGTTTATTCTAGTCACAATTTCATTCTTGTCAAACAACTTTAACATGGTCATATGGTTTAAAACTAAACGTGGTGTTGTATTTAAGTTATTCCAGTATTCTTTTTTCTGACTAATGGCACCTTCCAATTACTTTGACTGCTCATTTTTATAAATCACAAACACTCTTTTTATGGATGAAAAACGCCTATATGACTGGGAAAAGTGTGCGTGCATGTGGTTATTTGTGCAATGGCCTGAGGCTTAAATAAACCTAAAAACAGAATGCAAGAGCTAATATAGAATTATATTATAAGCTAATCTATCTTATCTTTAGACAAACACACATTTTACAAAACAACTGCAATGTTTTAGAGTTCTTGTTGCTTTTATGGTCCTACCAGCTCATTTACAAACATCTCTGAACACATAGAATGGTTCTTGAGTTTAGTTTGATTGTTTATTGCACATTTATCAAGCTTGTTCTTATAGAAGCTCATTATTATTGCATTTAATTTGTAATGTTGTTAAAGAAATCTGATGTTTAATTTAAAAATGTTCACTTGTGTCTAAAGAAACCGTGAATGTAAAGGCACTAACCTTACTGAAATGTGCAGCAAAACATTTAAGAATCAACACAAATGACAAACGGAATGACTTTTATTTTGCTCGTGCACTAAATAAAACATCTTGAACATGATAGAAAATAGTTCAGGTGTATTTACATTCTTGAATATGAGTTCATTAAATTACAAGGAAGGAAATTCCAGCAAAATATACTACAATAGCACTAAACAAATGTTTTTGTAGCAAGTTACAAAAGTAAAGAAATCAGATCCAACACGGAGAAAACAAACCAATTAGCAACTTTATTATGTTTAAGTTGGTCTTCATACTAAATGTAAAAACGCTAATAATCCTGTTCCAGACCAAATTAAAATATAATTCAGATTTCCATCTGTAAATTCTGTGACACTGACCATGTCTATTTTGTACAAAAGATCAGCTTTTCTTGCCTTTCATTAAAGCACACGGTGTTCTGTGGAACAATTTGATTCTCAAATCATGCCGAGACCACTTTTTTCATGACCTTTCTTTATGTGGATAAAATTTTAAAAAGGAAACTAAAGTACTACATCAGAACAGAATGCAGTGCATTTTACCAAACAATAATTCTTGAAAAGACAGTGTTAACGTCTAACAAAATAACATTTCACTCATACAGCTGGCAAGTTTCATAACAACAGCTCTGCTCGACAATGTTCCCATTTACAATTTTGCTGAGAATCCCTTTTGTTACAAGATGATACTTTACATCAATAAAAACATTGTATTCCAGCCACTTTAAATGTCACCACACATTTGCGAAGCCAAAGTAGAGAAACTTCAGTAATAGAAATATGAACAATGCCAACGGAAAGTCTGTCTGGCTCTAAACAAGTTAATGACAAAAGATAAACAACTACATATCTGTACGATAACACGCAAAAATATCATAATATGATGCTGTGATTTAATTAAAATATGACACCATTTCCAATTATATAAATATTCAATGAATAAAAATCAAAACAATGTTATCAAAGTGCTCACTTATTTCACATTGTTAAGGATGTTGAAATGGCTCTAGTGTTACTACACCAAATGAAACTAGTTTCGGACACGAGCTCTTATAAAAATGATTTTTTCACCTGAATACTGAAGGAGGGATGTTTGTGTTGTATTTGTGTTAAACTTTATAAACGGTCATTTCATGTTGTCGTAGAGGACTCTCTTACTTCCTTCTTAATCATATAAATCAACACATTAGTAACTTTAGTAAACTTTTCCCAAATACCCACTGAGATGCAAACAAGCTACATTACCCAGTTAAACTGCTGTTAACTAAACACTGGAATGTTCATGTTTCTTAATATCCATTTACACACGTCACTTCTTCTCCAAATTTGACACAGAGAAGACAAGTTCTTTCTGCGCACAAACTTAATTTTGTGCTTCAAACTGTTGCTCCACGCTTGCATCGTTACCTCATTTTCTGAGTTTGTCATGTGACGCATCTAAAACATCTGAATTCAGATTTTTTCTAAATAAAATGAAAATGATATAATTTCCTATATGACATGACATTAAGGTGTTTAGGGATGCATGTATAAAAGAGTTACGTCATAATGGAAGGTGTCTCTTTCACTGGCTGGTTGAAACGACTGAATATCCAATAATTGTTATTGTGCTTTATAAATGCCTGTTATTGGGTTAAATGTAAGATACATCTCATTCCTGATGCAGAGAAAGAGAGACAGACGCACTCCTTCGCTGATCTGTACTTGCATCAAGCAGTGCCTAGACATAGAAAGAAAACTGTTTGAAAACGAATCATTTGCATTTCATTTATTCATTAAGAGTTTTAGTTTTATATTTATTCATATCTTGGGTAATTTACTTAAATTCTAGTTAAAAATATGGATGTTGCATGTGTGCATATACAGGAGCCATTCACAATGTAATTGATCGTTAATCATTTTGACATATGGCTACTCAAATTTCTTAAAAATTGGACTTGTTAAATTATGTAAGAGCACCTGTCAGAAACAACAAAAACCTGTAACTGAGACTCACCATCATCTCCATTGGTGAGAACCAAAGCCTGCAATATATCTGAGAGAGAAACGATGCCTTTAACAACTTCCTGTTCATCCACGATCACTAGCCTGTGAACCTAAAAACAGGAAACGCACAAATCTCAGCCTTGCCAAAGGGGGCGCTAGGGTGATCATCTAGAACCCATGTTAAGTGCGTCTAACAGAACCACACATTTGAAACGCGACTAAATGCATTTAGATTGCGCACGGTTCTCACCTCTGCCTCCACTAATCGGTTGATAATGGCTTCTAAAGTCTCACTGGCTCGGCAGGTGAGCACACCCTCAAAATACTGCGAGCGATGCTGAAGCGCTTTAGTCACAGTGATGTCCAGATTATTGTATGTCTTCTCAGCTGCCAGATTCTGTGCGTTAAACCAAAGACTGTGATTAATACATGAACATATACAAACACACAGGTCTTTTTATTAAGAAGTGCTTTTAATATTTGTCCAAGTAAATTATTTATATAATATCCTAAAAATCAGAACATAAAGCAGAATTATATACGAGTTTGGCTGTATTTGGCCCTGATGATCAATACAACACCAGAGGATACAGCTGATACCAGCGGCTCTGACTGAGATCAATTAAACCAGCACACACACACACAAACAAACACACTCGTTCAATAGCTCATCAGCACCAGCATGGCTTAATGTCAACTGTTCAAAAACATAAAAACAAAACTTACTATAACGTCAAACTTTGAATAAATGTCCACCACTCGTCCTGTCAGGCAAACCAGAGGAAGAAACAGATAAAAAACATAAGGTACATAAAGTTTAGAAAAGAAAATGGTGTGGTAAGGTTGCAAATAACATGTCTCCTGAACATCTCTTTGCAACCAATTATCAATTCTCACATTCTGTTGATCTCTCATGATTTTCACTCACCGTTCTCATCCAACACAGGAAGAGCGGACACCCGCTGATCCACAAAGATTCCCAGCGCGGCGTAGAGCGGTGTGTTAGAATTCACCACTGCAATGTTGTGAAATGTTCCGATGTTTAACTCCTCCAGAGTTTGAGAGAGAAATGCAGGTTTGGGGATCTCGGATATCTGACAGGGATTATAAACATCACGGTAACACTCCAGTTTGTGGAAAAAAGTTATACATAAAGAAATACAACAAACATCCATGTTACAAACCAAATACTGCAACATTCAAATTGAAATTAGTTTAACATTGTTTTCTCCAAAACCGACTGAAGTGAAAAGTGAAACTTACGAAGAGCTTGAGGAACTTCAGGATCCTCTTGTGTGTTAAGATGTAGAGCGTGTTTCCTGTTAGAGGATCAATCACAGGTAATCTGTGGATCTTATTCTTCAGCAGAGATGAAACTGCATCATACAAACTAAAAGAAATTAAGCAAAAAAAAAAAACCAATCAACAATTTTACAGAGACTGCTTAAGATGTTAGATGAGGAAAAAACCTCAAAACCTCACCTGGCGTTGGGCGATATGCTCACAAGAGGCTTGAAGGAATCTTGCAGATAGACCTCTATCAGACAAAACAACATGCATATCAGTCAAAGAAACCCTTCATATCCCTTTAAATGATCATTCCTACCTCTCCATGTCTCGATCTTGTGTTCTTCCAACTCGTATATCTGAACCTAAAACAGAAATGAGCACATTCACTCCAGAGACCATTCCTCAATATGAGGTGTTTTAACATTAATAATAAGCTTTTTTTTTTTTACCAGAGGCGATTTGTAATAGCGGTGAAGAATATTGATGAAGTCAGTGATGGTCAGCATTCCTACAATACCAAGAAATAGTATTATAACGGAACAAACACGCTAGATATCCTTTAAAAATGTCATTAAAATAATATGTGCTTACCGACAAAGCATTGCTTCTTGCTGTCCCAGAGAGGAGCCGCTCTCACTCCATTAGACACTAAAGCAAAGAAAGCTTTCTTCACCTGGTAACCAAACCATCACGAAACACACATCAGAAATGAAGCATTTAAAAGTCATTAATGCCAAGACACAAATTAAAGACAATTTAATTTGTCAAGTCTTAATATTAATACAATGTGAAAACAAAACACTTGATAAGTTCTTAAACTGGGCTGAAAAAAACATGAAAAATATCACAATTCAGAAGAGGAAATAGTGTTGCCCACCTGAAGTGAAGTGTCAAACACAACTAACTTAGAGCTGGTGGGTACCAGGTCATAACAGCGATGAGACTTCATGAAGCGTGTGTACACATTATATTCAGGGTCTGTGTGGAAGACGGTTTACTCTTTAAATGTTTTTACTGCTTTATTAAAAACACATCAATAAACATCAGATCATGAACAAGCATTAAAAACAAACTACAGTTGTCAATTTGGTATCTGATTTCATTTACAGCAGTGAAGTCGAACCCTTGCCGAGCTGTGAGAGATCACGTGATGTTAGTGTCCTTAAATTCCAGCTTATTTGTATTCTTACCCTCTATGGGTGCCTCCTTTTTACCATCCAACTCATCCAGAACAGCAGGAACCTGGAAAACAGATCATCAGACCATGAAAATCAAACATTCAAAGAGAGACATTTGGAGAGAGTTTTGAATTTACCCTTAAAATACCCTTATAAATATGCAAATCAAGGCTAAAATGAGTTTTATGTGTGTTGAGTTAATAGTAAAACGCTTCTGCTTGCCAAGTTCTTATCAATTAACTTATTGTTAACTTTTGAGCTTCAAACTTAGTTACCAAATAACATTTATCAATATTAACAGGGGTGAAGTAGCACAGCAATAAAGCAACAGTGGTAAAGTAACACATCACCAAAGTAACAGTGGTAAACTAACACATCACCAAAGTAACAGTGGTGAAATAACACAACACTTAAGTAACAGGGGTGAAGTAGCACAGCACTAAAGCAACAATGGTGAACTAACATAACTCTAAAGAAACAGTGGTGAACTAGTGCACCAGTAAGGTAACAGTGGTAAACTAACATAGAACTAAAGTAACAGCAGTGAACTAACACGGCACTAAAGTAACAGTGGTGAACTAACACGGCACTAAAGTAACAGTGGTGAACCAACACATTTACATTTAGGCGGTCCTGCACAGCACTAAAGTAACAGTGGTGAACTAACACGGCACTAAAGTAACAGTGGTGAACTAACACAGCACTAAAGTAACAGTGGTGAACTAACACGACACTAAAGTAACAGTGGTGAACTAACACGGCACTAAAGTAACAGTGGTGAACTAACACGGCACTAAAGTAACAGTGGTGAACTAACACGGCACTAAAGTAACAGTGGTGAACTAAACGGCACTAAAGTAACAGTGGTGAACTAACACGGCACTAAAGTAACAGTGGTGAACTAACACGGCACTAAAGTAACAGTGGTGAACTAACACGGCACTAAAGTAACAGTGGTGAACTAACGCGGCATTAAAGTAACAGTGGTGAACTAACACGGCACTAAAGTAACAGTGGTGAACTAACACAGCACTAAAGTAACAGTGGTGAACTAACCGCGGCACTAAAGTAACAGTGGTGAACTAACGGCACTAAAGTAACAGTGGTGAACTAACGCGGCACTAAAGTAACAGTGGTGAACTAACACGGCATTAAAGTAACAGTGGTGAACTAACACGGCACTAAAGTAACAGTGGTGAACTAACACGGCACTAAAGTAACAGTGGTGAACTAACACGGCACTAAAGTAACAGTGGTGAACTAACACGGCACTAAAGTAACAGTGGTGAACTAACACGGCACTAAAGTAACAGTGGTGAACTAACACGGCACTAAAGTAACAGTGGTGAACTAACACGGCACTAAAGTAACAGTGGTGAACTAACACAGCATTAAAGTAACAGGAGTGAACTAACACGGCACTAAAGTAACAGTGGTGAACTAACACAGCATTAAAGTAACAGGAGTGAACTAACACGGCACTAAAGTAACAGTGGTGAACTAACACGGCACTAAAGTAGCAGTGGTAAATTAATACATCACTAAAATGACAGTGATAAACTAACACAACACAATAGTAACACTGGTAAGCAAACACAGCACTAGGGTAACGGTGAACAAACACAGTACCAAAGTACAAAACGGCTAAAAACAAACATATAACTGGAGTAACAGAAGCAAACAAATGCAGCATGACAGCAGTAAACTGTCGCAGAACTAGAGTAACACCAGCATAACCAATATAGTACTAAATCATCTGTAAACTAACACAGAACTAGAGAAACAGCATGCAGAGTTTTGGCTTCATATGAATGAGAAATATTCCACATCACCATAAGTTTTTGCCCACCACCACACCATGTAAAAGAGATTTGCTGTTTTAAATGATCTTATCGAGCATCAAATAGTCGTTTAGTGGCTTTATTCTGTGAAACACAGAGCAGTTAAAGAGTTAAGTGAGAACAGCTCTGTCTCTACTTACACACTCCATGGTCCATTCACAGTCCCCTTACACGGAAACGACGTCTAACTCGATCTATAAACAAATAAATAATGTTTAACTCGGTCTCCGATGACAGATATTAGGTTGTAATTCGTTTCTGGTCCCGCTGTTGGATGGCTGATTGACTTTAAGGATGAGGAAGAGACGCACCGCTGCGCAGGCCAGTACCGGATATGACGTCACACACATATGCGCGTGTCTTCAAAATATACTTAAAAACGCATATTTTTTATTTCTTCTGGGTGTCTTCTCCTTATTTCGAGAAGACACACGGAATTCTTTCTTATTTGCTGTTAATGTTATACCAATTCTTAATATTTTTAAATTACTGCTGTATTTTTTGTTTCAATAAAACAATAATACCATAACAATAAAAATGAAGCTCAATAAAATAATAATACTATAACAATAAAATAGATTTTTCTTGTTAGGGTTAGGGCTAGAGTTAGACCGAGTGATCGGGATTTTTAGGATTGTTAAAATGCTGATTGTTTTGTCTTAACACGTATACCTGCAATGTACAGGTGTGTTCAAAAAGAAATACAGTTAAAATGTAAGTGTAGAGTCAATTGAGAACCAGAGACCCTTAACATTAATTTGCACTCCTGCACCTTGAGAACGTGTTAATGACTACGTCAAAATATTCTGCTATAAATAAAGACTTTTAATCTAAACTTTGGATCTAATGTATAGATTCTTATTGGTAGATAATAGAATTTCATAATGTGAAATGTTTAAAAACAATAACAGTTTATCCACAAATACAAATTCTGTCATTATTTAGGCTACTCACCATAGAGTCATTTCAAACCTGTTTAATACTTTTGTGTTTTTAAAGTTAAACAGCATACAGGTTTGAAATGAACAAGTGTAATTAAATAATGACAGAATTTAGATTTTGGACTAAATTCAATTTAATTTCTTAAAAATTGTTTCTTTTATTTGAGGGGGCTAGTCTTTTCGTTGTAGTTCCTGCGCACTGGCACTAGAGGGCAGTGTACCCTCGAAGATATCCCTAGTTTATCCGTATCAACAAGACAAACCAGGCTAAATTGTTTTTCGAAATAAACCATTTCTGTAAACCATTTAAGAAAATTTATTTTTAGTCGTGTTTCAGGTCATATATTTATTTTAAAATTCTTTAATTTCTTTTAAGTTCTTTACAAGTCCCTAAAAATGTTCATGGTTTTGCACATATCAGATGTGCAGATATCAGATATCCCAATGTTTTACATTGTATCATTTTCATGTGGTTCACAAGTGATTAAAAACACATGAATTCAGTATGTACACACGTGACTAGCATGTGATGTATTCATGTGTAGAGTTTTGTATCAAGGAAGTATTTTAGATCCGTAAGTAGATACATTTAAAATGTATTAAATTATGCTTTGGTACAACTGTTTTTTCCATTTTTTTGACTCCCTCTCTTTTTCCAGTATGTGTTAACAATAACAGATAAATAATAATTAAGTTCTGTAATACAATTTTTCACTATAAACAAATTAATCGAGAATGTTGTTTATAGGTAGCAAGCAATTAATTTAAGTAATTAGTTTTTTAGCTGAATAAAAATATACAGTGGTAGATTTCTATTTAATATATACACACATATCTACATGTATCTACATTACACCATGTGGAAACTCCTTTAATTACTGTCTCAGTAATTTATCAAAGAAAATGGTTTTATATTAGTATGCATAACAATGCTTTACATATCAAAAAATTAATTTACACTGGTAATTTGAGTTGAAAGTTTTCTAAAGCAGGATAAGTAGGACAGGTCAGTGGAGGATCGTTTGTGTATGTGAAGTGAAATTACTCTATTGTGCAGCATGAGTAAAATCAATTAAAGGATGAGAGAGTGTTTTTCTGTCCTCTATGAAACTCTCAGTGATGATTAATGGGTGACTCTTGTAAACCCTGTCAAGAACATGTCTGGGTCATAGTACTGTATTATTAGAAAGTTTATATGGTACTTACAAGATATTGGATGATGTTTCAGAAATACCTTAGAATGACCATGGTGGTACATCACATACATTGTGGTTCTGTATAATATGTACCATATTTACCGTATATAGGCTACATTGATATCAACAATGATACCTCAGGCTACCTTATATAACCCCATCTTACCGTATTACAAATCAAAAGTTTCAACATGTCAAAAAAACACGCTGTAGTACATATCTAAAAATCATGATAATACTATGGTGCATTGTTGTAAACACAAGCAAAGCCTTTCTGAGAAAATTCTCTTGTCTGCCATTGATTAACCAGATATCCAAACTCATGCCATTGGTTGAGCCAATGTTGCCATGACGACTGTTTGGGCTGCTGATGCAAATATAGGGATGTTTTAAAACTATGACAGTATTTTACACTTGTGAGGGAAATCAAGCCAAAAATGGTTTACCTGTAGTTGTCTTTTTTGCAAAAGGGACAAAATATTTTAACATTGAAGCAATTTTCATAGACATCACAGTACTGCTGTCTCTTAGTGTTTATTGCCTGAGTTGCACTTCACACACGCACGCACACACTGCCATCAGCTG
Organism: Beaufortia kweichowensis; assembly: GCA_019155185.1. Lineage (NCBI taxonomy): Eukaryota > Metazoa > Chordata > Actinopteri > Cypriniformes > Gastromyzontidae > Beaufortia > Beaufortia kweichowensis. The sequence continues at coordinate 16,374,908 of CM032798.1, forward strand.
AATGTCATCATAACACAACCCATGTGAGAGTCTGAGCCAGAGGCAGTAGCCGAGAATTAATTTCTCTAAAAAGTGCTCTTTTAATTAAACAAATGGTCCTGAAAAATGGTAAGTGTGAACCAGTGTCAGAATTCCCACATGTGAAGGAGTTTATTACTGTGAACAGAGCCTGCGGTTACAAGACTCCTCACACACACTTACACACAGACACACTTCTGGAGTTTGCTATGAGCAAGTGAGTTTATACTGATCACCTTTGAAATAAATAAAACAATCTTTACTTACACATAAGCGGTCACATGTTTGACTAACTCTTTCTAAATGAAATACTCTGTTAAAATATACTCTTTTTCCTAGGACCACTTTTCATCCATGTTTTTGTAATCGAAAAATTATTGACATCCATTTATATATAGTTCCTGTTTGAAATGGTATTTGTGGTATTTTTGTAAAAATAAAATATATTAAAAACAGATAAAAAGGCAGACAGATAAACAAGCTAATATTTACATTTGTCTTACAAATATTCCACAGTGAAGTGCAAAAAGATAGTTAGTGTGAAAACATTTCCAATCCTTAGAGAATAGCAATTTATGGACGTCGCATATGTCAGGCAGCTGTTAACCAGATACAGTAAGTCGAGTTGTCTGATAAAAACCTCATTAGGGTTTCTGGCAGACGGATCCAGACGGTGTAAGATCTGTGTTGTTCTACGACTGTAAAAAAAGAGCAGAATTTTGGATGTCAGACAGTTTGAAAGCAGCTTTTCAAATTTGTCACCTACAGTATACACATTTTTACAGTGAAAAGTGCATTATACCCTTAAATGATGTGATACATGTTTACAATAATGTCAAACTAAAAACAGACATTGAAGTAAAGATGTGACCCTGTGGAATCACATTTGCTCATTTGCTGGATTTTGCAGTAACAATAAGATTTATTAATGAATATATTTTACATTTTAAAATATATGCAGTGTTACGTTTGCACTATAATGTTAAAAACTATAAGCATAATACACTAAAGTATTCTTATACTTTTATATATATTATTAATCGAAATTTATATTTATAATATAATACAATACAATACAATACAATATAATGATAATTGTTAATGCATTAACATATGGATCCTTACTGTAAAGTGTGAACATCATCATCTTTTCCTATCAGTTTTTTTGTCATTCTAATCATGATATTTGTGCGTAATTTTTAAGGTTTTTTAAGTCTGCAGTCATTGTAATAAACTTAATCCTATAGTATGTCAAGACACACGGCTTAGTGTTATTTTCTAACATTTGTCTCACATTAATATCATACTGCCTGAGGTTTTGTCACATTTCAGGACATCGCCGTCCTGTGGTCCTCGCCAACCTCCAGCTGTCTGTCACCCTTCCACACACTCCAGCCAAACTCACCAACATGCTACATTTATCCATAATAACCCAAGAAAGTCAGTGCAACTTAGACGAGCAGTGCTAATGTTAGCAGCGCAGGAGCTGTTGGCTGTGTGAACTCGTTGTTTATGGCTGAAATGGCACTTGAAGCAGCTGTGAGTGAGGAAAGTGCCATCCGTAGATGCTCAGATTTGCTTTCACACACCCTGAAGCGCATCAGAGAGCAAGACGCTGATGTCAGACGTTCCCTCGACGCGTCCCCGCCAGAGGCCTGATACCCAATTACACACACACACACACACACACACACACACACACACACACACACACACACACACACAAGCAGCTTGTGGAGATGTGCCACAGGAGGATCCAGTTAAGAATAGCAGAAGTCACGTCGCATCAGATGCAAGTGCTCTGCATGTTGCGGGGGCTGTTTCGTTGACCTGCACTTGGCTGCACCGTGCGGGAGGTTTCCCCCCTCCTGCCGTGATTATCCGCTGCCGTTTGCATGCTGTCAGTGTTCCTCACCGCTCTTCTCCGGAGCTTTGGCCCTCAGGTTGACATAATCCAGCAGAAGGACCCGAACGCTGCGTCTTTATTAAACTGATTCTGCCAGAACGCATGCAATGGATTACAGCTGCGCCGTTCCTACAGTTATTGTGCAGCGGAAAGATGTCTTTTCGTTTCATTCCCGTGTCGTTGTGTAAAATGTGTTTTAGTTTTATTGACTAAATCAGTGAGAAAGACCTTAATTTATTAAGCAAGGCCAAATGCAGAACATGCAAAAGCTTTTATAGTTTTTTTAAGATTGGTATGTGTCATATGATGTGTTATTATCCATCTGTGTTTAACTTGCTCTGTGAGTGGGTTATAATCTTAGTAATCTCCCGAGCCCAGGAAATGTGGGCTCTCACATGCCTCAAGGTGAGCAGACTTTGACCCTTTCAACAAAGACTGGAGATGAGGACAGTGTACAAATATCACCCTTGAGCAGATGAATGATCTTTCTCCAGATGTTCTCAAAAGAGAGCTGAGCCAGAGCGAGACAGCTGCTGTGACACATTTTGACTCCAGATGTGCATCCTGTCAGTTTTACATTAAACTCAAACGTTTCAACTAGAATGGATTGAAAACCGTACATGGACCCTTTTCTGTGATTGCACCCCTGGATATAAGCCCAGAGTCTAACATGAATGAGCAAACATTTTTCTGTGACAAAATCATGAGGGATGTACTATCTGATGTGAGCGTTTAGCGGTGTGATTTCTGTCTTTGCCCATCACTCCATCAGCAGATGTTGTTGGATGACACCTGGCCTTGTCAACAAGCCTCCAGCTCACAGAAAGATGCTTTAGAAGGTCTGAGATGTGATTTACTTTCCTCATCCCACTGCCAAGGACACCAACATCTCCACACACACATTATGGAGATATGGAGGAGGTTGCTCTTTCATCGTTCGGAGGACTTGTAGGCCTCATGAATGGCTTCAAAAGTTTTCTTCTTCTTTCCAGCTCAAGAAAGTGTAACTTATCTAAATTAACTAAACTTGGTATCACAACCAGCCACGCTAATGTTTTATTCTTTCAGACTGCTCAGTTTGAATTACTTTTATATCACATCAGATGAATACAGAAATGTGACATGCCACAATAGATTCTCATAAGAGCTATAATCCAGCAATGTGCTTAACACGTGTCAAGTCTTTATGTTGCGTCTGTCCTATTTTATCGTGAAGTGATGTATATAAAAGCACTCTGATGGGGGAGAAAGATTTACTTTCAATTAAAAGACACTGATTGAAAAAAGGCCATTTCTAGAAACGGCATTCCTCATCAAGAATCCAATTACTGCGTGAAAGAGAAAGTGTACAGAGATTTTATTGTATGTACTTGGTAATGATGGACTATGAATGTAATAAGTCTGCCAATTAGCCGTTTTCATTTGATTTAGACTGACTTTATGATCTCTCTCAATATCAATTACACGGAGAGCTTTCAGAGACCTCCTCTACCGTGAGCGGAGGAGAGAAGAGTCTCATTAATGCATTCCAACCCGCTTTCATTTGCAGGGTTAATTACCAATTCACAGTTTCTAGGTCAAACACACCATGTCTACTATCACGCAAAGTGACGCTTTGATAAAGTGCTATGAGTATTTTGACATTTAACAAAAATTTTTAATGAATACAGGCAATCGGTTATATAGCCTACTATTACTATTTTGAAGTTTCACAGAATTTATAGTTTTTGCTAAATGACTTGTCAAAGCTTTTTGAGTTTATTCAAATTAAAATGAAAAATGTGCTTTGCATTCATTGAGTAGAAAGTGTTTTATTTTAAACCATGTAATTATTCTATTAAAGATGCACGTCAGGTGATTGACTGACAGTCTGCATAGGCTGAATAAAGCAAAAATATTGAGCAGTTATCGAATTATGTAGAGAATAATACTGATATGAGGAATGAAATCAAGGGATTTGCTCAAATAAATACTTTTATTAAATTACTATATTAATTACTATATTTTTTATTTCTGGCATGCTTAGATTTTATATATCGCAAAACATATTAAAGATAAATCATTTTCAAACAGTATTCTATAATAATGATATTCTATCCATCTAGTGTTTTTTTTGTGTTTCAGTGATTCATTTTTAGATGAACTGAACTGAACTGGCTGTTGTTGAGTTGTTTCTGTGTCAGCAGGGGGCAGTGTTGCTGCGAAAACTGATACCTACAATAATGTAAAATATGTCTGTCTGTATGTGTCTGAATAAACATAACTAAGAATGTGTTTTGTATATAAATTTAAATATACAATTTGATAAAATTGCATGGTATATTTTGTCTGTCACCTTACATTTCATTCACATCATTAATTGATTTGGACAGTGACTCTCATTTTTATTTAATTTCAATTATGCATCTTCTCCTTATGTTTGTATGTGTTTTACAAGGCATATGCATTATTTATAGTAGGAGTATGAGTAGGCATTCAGTGTTGTGTAAGGAGTTTAATCTTCAATGAATTTAATGTGCAATGAATTTTTGAATGTGTGCTCTTGTAATATTTTGCATGCGGTGTGTGTGTGTGTATACAGTGTTTAGAGAGCTGATGTTTATTTGTGGTCGTTCGGTCAAGGGACATGGCCGTCCAAAATCACATCTCGGCCCCACTAAAGAAGAGCTAGATTTTAATATGTGTTAAAAACAATGTTTTTGATATTGAAGTTGCTCTATAAAGCTCTATTAGTTTTTGCTTGTAAGCATCAATTTAACATCAAATAAGACTTGATGTTAGAGATTTCCTTCTGCAAAAGAGTTTAAGTGTGAAAGAGTTTAGAAATATTAAAAAAAAATGATATACAGTAGTGTGATTTAAAAACTTTAGTCTTGTGAGAATTTAAAAAAATTAAACTAAAAGACTTTTGAGTGCCGTTGGTATTGGTAAATCTGATAACAATTTTAAACATTTTCTAGATTTCTTCTAAAACTAGTGACGACACATGTGAGACCACTGGGTTCCTTTTCTCAGGAGAAACATCTGAGAAGCATGAGAGTTCAGCAAATGTCTCCATTTTGTTCTCTGTTTAATCTCATTGCAGTCCTCAGGAAAACAGTTGAGGTAATCTGAGATTTGTCATTTTTCTTTCCTTCTGAAATAATTTTCTCTCCCTCAAGAACACAAAAATGTGTTCTTTTTTGTTAAATACAAATAAGAATTTAAAAGCCATTTAAATGCAATATATGTAAAAGGTTGTTCAGCTTCACCAAGGAGCAGCAAGGATATAGAGTGGCTCTTATTTGATTATTCAGAAAATAATAACTTATATTCTGGTCAGTAATATAAACCATAAGTCATTTACTCTAATAAAATAGTAATTTTTTCGTTTTTTTGTGTTTGTTTGTTCAGTTATAAAAATATTCTTGAAAAACCTGAGAAAAAAGTAGATGGTAAAAGGATAGGTGACAACATTTTATTGGGTGAACAATGCCATTAAAATAATTTTAAAATCGCTTTAAAATCCCAGATTAGTAGGTAAGTAAAACTAATCAGCGTTTCCCAGAAGTTGATCTTGCTCAGATCAGACCCAGGCTCACGGTGAGCGATGGCAGCGTGTGTTTTGCTTGTGGAGTCATTCGGTCACAGGCACGCTGTGTTTTTCTCTCAGGTTCTGTAAGTGAAAAATGATTGCGCTTGACTCTGATGTAGGAAAATAAACCTTTCTAATGTGACACGCTGCTCTGGCCTGAGGAAGACAAAGTCCAAACAGAAATCAACAGGGCCTCTGCATCGCCCCCTCAGCTCACTCCCCGAGGGGATATATGGTTTACACCGCTGGGCATGAGGGCCATAGACCCCGGGAAGAATCAGACCACATGCTCGCTGAAACGGGACAGAGAGAGAAATATTTATATTCCCAAAGAAACAAAACAATGTGCTGGACTCAATTTGAGAACAGTATTTGTGGCAAAAATCTTTCAGCAGATATCAAGTTCTAAGATTAAGAACAAACTGATGTGTCTTAATAATTCTTTCTAAAATATATATATATATATATATATATTCATCAGTGGCATAGTGCATTGAATTAATGTTAAGGGTTAAATAAAAATCAAGTAACATAATTTTTTACTTCTTTTATATACATTTTGCATTTATAGTAATGCACTGGAATAAATATTATAAAGAGAGTTTGCACCACACAGTAATTTATAAGCTTTACGACATCACTACATTTCACAGTTTATGTCCAAAAATCTTTTTAAATGTCCGTTGAGCTCCACCATGCTTACTTTCAACCAATATGCAAACTAAATGCACAAATGGCTGGTTTTGTTTACACTACTAAAAAGTGTCACATGTGATCCATTGGTGTGGTTTTTGCTTCTCACACCCTATAAATACAGTCTACATGACAGATTTATCATCATGAGATTCACACCATCCTGTTTTAATGATTTATCAATTTCTTTAATGGGAAACAGAATTGAGCCACAGAAAAATACAGTATAGAACCAGATACTTAATTCTAATGGGATGAGTCATATTCAAAGCAGTTGTAAAATGTCAATAAACTGCACTTTTAATGTTGCAGCATCACCTGGCAACCATAACCACATGACAAATTATGAACTCCAGGTGTTGAAAAGTTTTTCCCTTTAGCTCTCAAATCTTATTTGTGATATTTAAATATGCAACACACCCAAGTTTGATGTTCATGAAGCTAAATGAGTGTTCCTGTAGATTAACTGGAACAGGGAACACACATACTGATGACAAATGTGCAGCTTGAGTGCACTTTAAAATGCTTTGGAATAATAAAGTGTCAGCCAAATGTATAAATGTTCTTGCTTGTTTTTATACAGTTTTTAAATGTATTCATTTCTTTTATCTTAAAGTTGCTTGTAACAGTAAACAGACAGTTATGAACTAAGTTACAAGGTGAAAGAATGTTTGAATTGTCGTTCTGCATAATATTATTATTAATGAATGTAGCTATTTATTGAACATTGGTGTCGTTTATCATGTTGCTTTTGCTGCGGTTTTATTAAAGCAATAAGCCACTTGAGGCTATTCGTTACAATGAATTTACCACGGTTTAGTCTCTCTCTCTCACACACACACACACACAAGGTCCCTTTCCCCCTGTGGTCACATCTGCATGAGTTTGTTTTATAAAGCCTGCCCTCTCTGTCTATCATTAGCAATCTCACCCCAGGTTAATGGCGCTCTTTTAAAATTAACGACCCCTGAAGATATACAAGCTCTCCAGGTTAAAGGCATGATATATGATTTTTCTCTGGTAATTACCTTTTACTGTTCCTATGCATTACAAAAACACAACCCCACACTATTATTTCAGAGTCTAGCGCGTTTCTTGCGTTGAAAGCCGCCTCGCCGAAAAGACAAAATGGTTGCTTTGCGCTTTGTGCCGAGAGAGATAAAGACTTATTTCAACAATTCGAGAGGCTTTTGAACCGAAGAGGTCCAATTATTCCGTCTCTCATGGCATTGATTCACAATACTGTCACATGTAGCTGCGGTGTGATATTTAACATTGTCAAGAGCGGCGTTCGCCTTCAAAGAGCTCAGCTAAAACGCTGATCACAGCCTCATTGGCGTCATCGACAAATTTAACTGATTAACAATACGAAGGTCGTGAGGTCAGGAGCAGGAGAGACATCAGAAACGGTTCGATAGAGAAAGATAAGAGAAAGTCTCCTGCAAACTCTCTGTGAATTTCTTCTTTTCAAACAGCGTCTGACAGCTTTCCTCTCCCCAGACGAGGGGCAGAAGCGCGTGAGGCACGCAGGCCCTCGAATAAAGCGCACGAATGGAAAACGTGCAGCTAGCACTTTGCTCCAGTGCCTATGTGAGGCGCAGCCGGATTGATCTCCCATAATGCTTTGTCTTGATGAGACAATGAAAAATGCCCCCCGCCACTGGCGTGTCAATATGAGCGCAGGAGATGCGGCGGGTTTTTATTTAACCCGTTTTTTCCGTTAGATGATGCCTCTTGTTACATTTTCAGCGCCTGCCTGTCAGCTTGACATCGCAATATTCCGCTTCTCCAGCGCTTCCTGGTCGGTTTCATTTATTTCAAAACACCATTTCACACACGACTGACTTTAACAAGGCATTATACAGTGTAGAGGGTGAGTCGAGGAGATAGACTTGTGACAGTTACAACATTTTTTACCGCGGAAATATGGAATATTGTAAACAGCAGACTTCATAAATGTGCCTGAGTTTCTTGTCTTTTTGTTGGGTGTTTGGATGTGCTGTGTCTTCTGATGGCTTACAGCGCAGAATGAGATAAGATCCGTTATTGGCTGTGTTTTATTGTTTCTTTTGTGTTTTAACGACTTTGAAATGAGCAGTTAAAGTGCAGTATGCTTACACGAGTTTGCAAACAGATATTTATGTTGCTTGTAAAATTTTCCCCGTTCAAAATCAATTTGACTTGATTTCTGACAGAAGTATTCCGTGAACATCCTGCACCTTTTAGAACTTTCTGTTCTCTGTTCTGAGCAGGGTTCCAAATATGCGGTTGAACTCATTTATGTTCTTATAAAGAACAATCCCTTCTCTATTTGTTAAGTATTATTGATTGTGGTTTGTGACATTTAATTCACAGAAAATTTGCTAAGTATGTAGCCTCGTCACATCCATAATGCAGTATATTTCCATATTTGAAATAGATAACTTGTGTATAGACTTTTTTATTTTTGGGCCATCAGCAGGGGTTTAGTAAAATATAAACCGGTTCGATATATTAGTAATAAATATTTAAATTTAATATAAATTTATAATTTCAAGTTTTGATTGAAAATGTTACATCCATAAAGATCGAATTGCACACTACACAGTAACTTTCAATAAGAAACGGTGTGTAATGCATAACAGTGACTGCATATTTATAGTTTTGGTCATTGGGTTAGTTTTGTGCTGGTTTTGTTATTAATATCTGGCAACCCTGATTCTCAATGTGTAACTGTAACGTCTTTTTAGTGGTATTCGTACATTGTGTGAACACACCGACACAGGTATCCCTGTTAATGTGTGTGCAAACCTGAGGCCTAGTCCACACGCACACAGGTATTTTTAAAAACTTTCTACCACTCAGTCAACATGAAGCACCATCAAAAGTGGACCAAACCAACAGGTGGCGATATAATCCTAACCGTTAATCCATGTTGACCAATGAAGCCTGAAAAAAGTCCAAGTCTCCAGTTTTAGCGTCTACATTACAACACTACAAGTTGAGTTTCTGAAAAGCTTAACCCAGGCAGGAGTTTTCAAAATGACCCGATTTGGTTGAAATGACCCGATGCAGCGTTTGCGTGTGGACGGACAGCGAGCTGCAACGAAAAAGCATCAGTTTTGAAAATACCTCTGTTAGTGTAGATCTTCACCTCAGACAACCATCCAAAACACCATACCATGGCGGTGAGTTTTGAATAGCCAAGCCCAACTCACATTTTCATCATAAAGTGTGCAAATTGAAAGTGTGCAAACAAAGTGTTTTAATTTAAATATTAATGTCTGATGTTTTTATCTAAGTTCAGAGTGTGGAGCTTCATCAGTCATAAAAAGATGGGTAAAGCAGCTCCATCGGGACTTCTTCTGCAAATTTCTCTCTCTCTCTTACTCAATTTCTTGTTCTCGCTCGTCTGTATGACTGCTTTGGGTGAAACGCGGCGTAGTCGACACATCAGTGCTGTTTATTAAGACACGAGTCTATCAGGTCTCATAAGCGCCTGTTCACGGGCGGCCCCGTCTTCTGTTGCTTCCGGACGGTGTCATCAATCTTACGCCGGCTGTCCTGATGCATGATGGGAGATCACAGATACCGTCCCTCTCTGTATCGGAGTCGACAGGCGAAAGCAGGTATGACGGCACTCAATGCATCACTGATCCCAGATAGAGACCAATACAGACAGCAATCGTTTAACACGTAATTCCTAAAACCCCATTAAATCAGTTTAATGTCTCGCTAGTTTGCCAGTTGGCGCAATTTTAACTGACACCTCACCTGTACGTTAATGTCATGCAGGAGAAAAGCTTAATATTCTCAATTACAATTTTATGCGTTAAAAAATACTCAAGAAAGCATTGAATCTAGGACAGCAGAAATATGAAACTCGAAGAAAACATCCAGGATTAGTAAAACCCCTGAGAGACAGGCAACAAAGGATGCATTTTGGGAAAAGGCTTTGCAGCAAAATGAAACGTTTTGACAAGGAATTTCATGCTTTCGAGCCCAAGGGTGTTTTTCATAGACGCTTAATCTCTTATACTTAAAACCTTAATAATGCAGCCAAAAAATAATTTGTGAATTTAAACACTGTAGGCCTCATTAAGCAAACACAGAACCCAGTTTTGTTAAGAAAACTTTACTGAGTAAGCAAAATAAACCTAAATTACATTCTGATAATCAAAAACTAACATTCTGGGAATGTTTTGGGAATCAAAACTTGTTAGCTGAGACAGGTAGAATGCATTAAAGTATAAACAACATAGTAAATCAGTCTTACACCAACTCTGTTTTTTATATCAACTGTATTTGCAGAAATTCATAATATTTTCTAATATTTTGTTTTACAAGGCACTAGAGGCTTTGCTATAGTGTGAATACAATATAGTCACCACTTAAAGTGAATGTGTGTTACGCCTAACAATATCTTTATAGCTCAAATAATATACATATTTAAATAAAATGTGAATCATGATATTTTAAAGGTATTTGCTTTGGCATGTTGTGATTGGGAGAGAAGGAGCTGTTGTGTTGGGACACAGTGGCATATGAGAGAGGGATAGATAACGCTTGTGAACTATCAGAACGCTCATGTAAATATGGCCGCCTCCCCCGGTCTGGGGAAATTGAGCTTCATTAAGTAAGTCAGAGCAGATTTATGTAGTGATGTGAGCTGCAGTCGTTTGCGTGGACACTGTACACCACACGGCAAGATCATGATGAATCTACTGCTCTGCTCTCTGGCTGGACGCCTGCATACTGCTGTCTGCTCTCTACTCACTCGAGGGACAAAGAGAGAGAGAGAGGAAGACACACACAAATGTTATTCTTTGTAAGCTGTGTAAATGCTTTAAAAATACACTGTTGTGTAGTGTTTAGAAAAATCTGTGTGTGTCAGGTGTTGTGTTTATAGTGTATTGTGAAGGGTGTGTGTGTGTTTTGTCGTGTCAGTAAAGCAGATTTAAATCGCTGTATTCCTCTAGTTTAATTGGTACAGCATAAAAAAATATGTGTTTGGAAACATTCATGCAGATGAAATGTATACGTTGAATGCACTGTGAGTTGCTTCATGCGTCTGCCAAATGCATAAATGTTAATGAAAGACAGGTGAGAGAGACGGAGGCAATGAGAGACATTCAGAAATTTTAGTATGAACAATTCAGCATACTTATTATAAGAGTGTACATATCTAGTGTACATACGTATCTTTTAGATCTGTGATTCACTATCAGCATTAACAACAAATATCTCACTAAGAACCTCTCGTGTATAAAAAATAAATGACACAAGTGGTGAAACGTTTTAGCTGCGTATCACCATGCACAAATTGATGTTTGATTTCCATCAATCTGTGTGAGTGACGGACTCTTTATCGTCATCACATTCTGAGACGAGCTCTTTTGAGTCTCTAGGGAAATAAACAGGGATGAAATAACGGGCTTTCCACTTCTGATTCAGATCCAATCTGCCTATTACCAGCAGCAGCACAGAGAGAGAGAGAGACAAATCTGCTTGCTCTGGTCCGAAGCAGAAGCGAGAGAAAATTTGAATCAATATTTCCCATTAGCGTGGCTGATGCTTAGAGCAACAACAGAGCAGCTCGGAGCAGAGCCGTCCGTGTGTGTTCAGGTGTCCGGGATAATTGAATCTGTCTGTGGCTTTCTGATTAAACCGCCGGAAAAAAAATCACACAATCAGATGAAGGTTATGAGCCAACAAAATCTCCCACGTTTGAAGCTCGAGAGGTCGTGAGAAGTGCTTTTCTCCACAAAATATCTTTATAGTTTTTATTCATTAGAGGGGTTTTCTAAGGCAAGCATTATTATTACTATTGCTTATACTGGTTTGTAGAAGTGAACTCCCATAGACCTGGAGAGACACATATAAAGACAAAGAGCCATATTACAGAAACATCTTAATATTGGAATATTTTTAACCATGGCAACATCTGTTTTCCAAGACAAAATGTGTTTATTATATAGCAACATATTATAATAAAGGCTTTAGGGGCCAGCAAGCAGCCGCTTAGTAACATGCTAACAACTAATCCAGCAAGTATGGCAACTCCTTAGCAACCACACTAGCAACACCCTGGCGTAAACTTAGAACACCGGAGCCACAACACAAAAACACCTTAGCAACCACCTAACGATGCTCTCACAGCCACCCAGAGGACCTCAGTGGTTGCCTAGCAACTGCCTACCATACCAACGCCATGGCAATCATCAAAGCACCATAGCAACCACCTGGCAATGTGCTAACAACCACCCAAATCACAAACAATGTGCCAACAAGAGTTGTGTGAGGAAAGCTGTGTGTGCATGACAGGTTTTGTGTTTATATTGTGTTTAGAAGGTTGTGTGTGCCAAGTGTTCTGGAGTGTTTTGTGCTTACAGTGTATTCTGAAGGCTGTGTGCATGCCAGGAGTTTTGCAGTATGTTTGTGTTTAGTGTTTTTAATGTGTTTGGTGTATTTAGTGTTTAGAGTCGGTAGTGTTTTGTGTTCAGAGTGTATTCTGAAGGCAGTGTGTGTGTGCCAGGTGTTATGTAGTGAAATGGAGAGCGAGATAGAGATCAGGGAGGAAATGGTGGTTGACCTCCGTTTCACCTTCAGTCGATCTGTCATACTGTCCTTCAGCTGACTCTTCACCCCTGTACCTCCAGTAAGAGGAAACAGAACAGCACTTTTGTTGCTTATTCTGGCCCTGTGACACACTCACAAAGTTTAGGCAATGATCAATCCTCTTCAGTCTATTTTGTCTATTTTATAAACTAAAGAAATCTATTAAATACACATTTCCTCTCAGGGCGTGATTTCTCTTTATTCTCTAAATGTAAAAAACATGTAAATTAGGAGAATTGAGTTGTTGTAAAGCTTATTTCCATTCGACATTGTAACATTTCTGAAATTTCTTGCCACAAGACAACTTCTGACAAAGAAACCCCCCAGAAATGTTGCATTTATTTCACTGTTTGCTACTGTATACTGTCTAGGACACCAAGACACCAAAATGAAATGCGGATGAAAGTAGTTTGTTTTAAGTTTAACATTTACACACAGCGTATTTAACTAAACCATTAAGATGTGTATGGAAACAGCAATGTGTTTCCTGTTGATTTCCCCTGTATCCTGCGAGAGGAAGCGGAACTACTGTATAACAGGAAGAATATTGCATCTATAAACATCTCTGTGTTGAGTTAAACAGTTCACCCCAAAATTAAAATTCTGTCATCAGTTGTGAGTGACCCTGTCTGTGAACACCCAGCTAAAGTCATTTTTTGTGATTTACTTTCTATATAAAATTACCCTTAATAATGTAAAAAACATTCTGTGAAAATAGAACCATTATATCATGATATCTGAATGAGGAAGGCTGTGTTTTTTGTGCAAAATAATGAAACATAATGTCAATAAAATCATTCATTTAAATATTTAAATAATACTGTATCTTGACATCTATCATATAATTTAACATATACAGCAATAAACACATTTTCTATTTTGATGCTTCTAATCACGTAATTGTTGTTATAAACTCGTATTCTGTTATTAGGTGGTTTTTTTCCATACACCGATAATGTTTCAGAACTACATAAAAAAGTGTTCAAATTTATTTCTTAATCTCGTATATTTACGCTGGCGTGGCATATTCAACTCTGCCTTCAATCACATCAAATGCCACATGTCATTGAGCATGAAAGCAAAGTTTTTAAATCTAATGCGTAAAGAGTCCTGCATGTCCTCTTAGAGCTACCCTAAAATATTCACGGCAGATTTGAAAGGTAAATTTATACAACAGTGGTGGGCCTTGCCAATAAAATAAACTTTGGCTGAATAGAATTTGAATAATGGTGTCGTGTTTGTGGCTGTGTTTAAATGAGTCGACCTTGTTTACGCGAGAGTTCGGTGTGAAGGTGGCCGACTCCACGGGGAGAAGCCAGCTGCCACACTACCAAACCAAACCCCTCCGGTCCAAACGCGCAACATTTGCTCACTTTAAAACTTAATCACACCCTCTTTGCTGTTTTCCTACTTTTATTTGTCTAAGTTTACCCCCCGCCAGCTTTGTGGAGTGAGTTTGAGTCGGTTTGTTGTTTGTATATAATCTTTTCTCTGTCATTACAGTCGCTGCATTTATATCAGACGCAGAATGACTGAGGACATAAGCGTGTACCCCATTTGACTGTCACGCTGAGTAAAACAGCGCCCGTGTTTGATAAATGTGAGCCCGGCAAGCCTGTTCTCAAGTTTGTTGTCATTTTTTTACAATCTTCCTGATGTCTTGTCAGCAGAGTGAGTGAAAAATACGCTTGACTTAGTTTTTCCGCCTGGATTTTTCTGCTATTTCTAGCTGTGAGTTAGACATTCATTGCTCACGTCTTTGTAGAAACCAGCGACAGATTATCGATGGATTAGATAAAAACTGGCTGAATTTAGAGACTTCAGCTGAATTGTTTGCCAGTACGTGCGTGTCGTGTAGATAAATGTGTGTGTATGTCTGTGTTTTTGTCTTATAGTGATCAAAAGAAACTAGAAGTTCACAGGCACTTGTCTGGTATCGTCTTTCTGAGCTTTTTATCGCACTGCAGAAGAAAATGAGAGCATCTATCTGATGGCACTGAATGAAAGCAAGGAATCAAAATTGCTGTGAGAAATCTCAAAGACACATATATCACCTGAAAGTGGACTAAGAAATCAGATTTTGTGTAATTTCTAAAATCTGTTTTTACTATGTGATGCTGTGTTTTTGTTGCTATATAGTTTATAGAATATACTGGATGGTTGCTAAGTTGTTGCTAGGTACATGATTACTGGTTTCTCTATAGTCAAGTAGCTCATCCCAGACTCTGATACTGGTTGCTTTTGGTGGTAAACTATCCCTTTAAAGGAAGAGTTAACCTATAATGGACCCCATAGACTTGACCATAGTCATTTTTATTTCTACTGTGGAAAGTCTAATTTTTGGGTGAACTATTTCTTTAATATTGACGCTTTGCATGAGTAACAGTAAAGCACAAACCATAATAACAGTCAAATTTTAATCCAGTAACTTATCAACCAGCAAAACTTTAGTCACAAGATTCATCATTAGGGCCGAGTGGCACGAATCATAATCCAGGGTAAACCTTCATTAAAAACCATGTTTCCCATAAATCTGTGCTGCTCTCAGAGATCAGCTAATCTGACAGCAGAGGTGCTGAGTGTCACGGCTGCATTATTCCAAAGACACAGTGTTGATATGAGCTCCGGAATACTGTCAGTCCGTCTCCGCGCGTCTCTTTCTCTCTCAACCCCTCAGCACCGGCTCTGAGAAGAATCCAACCATTCAATTATTCCTGGAGCCGAGCCATTCTCTGTGTGTGTGTGAGGCCTACGCGACAGGGCGCAGAGACGTTCGGCTCGTCGCTGCGATCAGAGAGTATTACTGTGCAGCGGTGCAGGGAGCCAGTAGCCGCATTAAGTCTACACGTGTACGCTGTGCGCTCGCAGTCATCAGCCCGCGCGCTGAAATGCAGAAACGCATGTCTTATCAAACGCACCTGTCAGTCACAGAGATGTCAGCAGATGTGAAGGTGATGTATGCGTGTGTCTGTGAGGAGGAGTAAATAAAACACTAGGACATGACTGTGTCACCCCGAGCCAGCGCTCGCCCGAGACTCAAGAATAGATGTGCGTGCCGGGCGTTGTGGATGTTGTGGCGTTTTGCTGAGTGTTGGCATGGCAAAATTGAACTGCTCTACACTCTTAAAAATTGTTAAGGTATATGTTTTCTTAAAGAACCTAACAACCACACAACCTTCGCATGAAATAAGTGTAAAATTGTCCAGTAGTTGTGTAGAGTTTTGGATTCTGTGAAGCAGATGAACGTAAATGAGCGTGTTAAATGTCTAATGGTCGAGTTTAATGATCAGTAATGTGATGATGAAACTGGAGGACAGGGGAACTGTATTCCCTGACCTTTCCATTGCTTCTACATTGATGTCCAGCCAAAGCCACTGGTGCACCATAACACGTAAACAGAGAAAGAACAATGTTTTGATATAGAATAAACATGTTTCAGCGTGTTAAATATGCCTTTGTGTGTGTATATAATGAGATGGACTCTCACTCCACCAGTGCTATAGTTAAACACTAACCGTGTGTGCCTGGGGACAGACTGAATCCAGCCCACCTAACTAGCTCAGCTGGAGTCATGGCTGTATGTGTGAGTCAGTGACACCAGACTGAGGGGGTTTGAGAGTTTCATGCCAGCTACACATCTCATAGTGCCCTCAGCAGTACCCATCAACAGCGGAAACAGCCTGCATGTCATTGAAACGAGATACAACATGGAATATTCTAACAGATGGTTTCAGTTTTAGATTATAGTCGGATGAGACTTGTTTAAGCTGCACCAATAGGGTTCCCAAAAGAAAATCCTATTCATTTGCTCCATAGAAAATGTCAAAGGTTTAGGGCTGTCAAATGATTAATCGTGATTAGTCGCATCCAGAATAAAAGTTTGTGTTTATATAATATATGTGTACTGTGCATTGTTTTTATTTTTTGTTTTTATAAACACAAAAACACTTACATGTGTGTATGTATGTATATATATTTATATATTTAGGAAATATTTAGATGTATTTATTTGTATTTACCAATAATTGAAATTTTATATATAGACATTTATTAATGTTTATATTTTTCTTAAATATATACTTGTATGTGTATGTGTTTATAATTACAAAATTAATATGTACAATACACAGACATATATTATGCAAACACAAACTTTTATTCTGCACGCTTTTAATCGCGATTAATCGCTTGACAGCCCTACAAATATCTGTAAACTTCTTCAGGATAGACCCTACCAATGTAAAAATAAAAGTTAGTTGGTGTGATTTAAAATTTCATTGGATTTTATGTGAATCCCTACATTAATAATCCAAAAGTTCAACCAATTTGAGAATATTTGGTATTACCATATATATGTATATGTAGTTGTCACATTTTTAACTGTTCCATACCAATCAACGTGTCCGCCATCTTAAATCGCACAAGATCACAGTAAAATCGCAGCTAAACTTTAAATCATTTTTATAAGATTTTTGTTGTGACAAGCTGAAACACTGTTTTTATGTATTTGCCCAATACATAATGTTTAGTTTTAAGCAAAAAGTTACAAATTGCAGCTTTAACATAGTAGTGTCCATTTATCGAATGTGTCTAATGCTCCAATTTACATAAAAAGGTGAAGTAATAGTTTGCCTGTCAGGTTAGTTTCCCTGGCGAACAGAGTAAAGTTGATAAAGTTAGTAAGTTTAATCAATCATTTGAGGAATGGCAGTCTTCGGTCCGCTGGCTAATTTCAGCACAAATTAACGTGCGAAACAGGAGGATTTTCTCCCTACAGCATTTGGTGTACAGTATCAAGCTGTTCACATCTGCACATACACACACACACACATGCTAAAGTATTCTCTCGTGGCCTCCGGGGGGGTTGAGTCGCATTCTGTCCGTTCTTCCCTCGCTCGCGTCGGCACTCCTCTCTTCGGGGACTTCTCCTGTTAGTTTAGCGTTTTCTCTGAGAGGCGCGTCTGCTTCTCCATATGTGCCCTGTTTGAGAGAAGGCTGAACTACACTCCATGTCACACATAAAGTTGCTGAATTATTAAGATCTCCAGATTTTCTGTGTACTGCACATCTTTGATCCATCTGGTGGGAAGACGCTCATAGCTGCTGAAGTGTACCATACCTTTCCTTTGGCTCGCAAGCTGTCGCAGATCAAGTTTGGAAGACGAAAACTCATGTTGTCACGATCTATAAGTTTGACACGCGTACATGCCAACTCTCGATCTGACCGTTTATCTGTGTTTCTTCAGGCACGTGTGCGTTCGGCTCTGTGGACGTTTGAAAAATGAACTCGCTTAAAACATCTCACACATTTATTTTGCTTATTAACAGTGTCCAACAGAGCATATACATGCGCCACAGGAAAGTTGTAGGGCTTTTTTTAGAACCTAATGGTGTAAATGTTATCTCTTTTACATCTGAAGTATGTTTTTCAGTTAAAAATAAACAAGAAAACAGTTGATTAAGCGTATAAAAACCAGTGTCTCCTTACCCCGATTTGTAATGTTAAGCTTTTTAAGAAGCTTAGTTTGACATCATTTGACCTAAACCCACATGAGGATAAGCATGTAAAATAACCTGCAGTTTTATATTTCAGACAGAGATGGCGATATAGAGACAAAAATATGGATTGCAACTTTAAAATGTCATTGTTTATGTATTTTTTTAATGACAATTTGTTCATATTGCTTTATCTGTTGTCTTAAACACATACGGTTTTTGAAGTTAACGATGAACGCGTAGTAAAAAGAGTTCTTCTATAACAATCACAAGAAGTTACAGAAACTCAAGCACCTCTACCCAAACTCTCATGATGAATAGAATCCTAGCAGGTGTCACGGCTTTATACCGTACCTCACGACATGAACTCTCAGTTGTTAACATCACTGTAGGAGTCAATGGTATTCACTATTAAACAACAAGCAGATGATGTTGTGTGTCACAGATGTCCTGCTGTGTGGGTGTTAGAATTTCTCCATCTCTCCAGCAGTAATCAGACCATCTCAACAGGAGCAACAGCATCTGATTTGGATTATTGTGTGACATGGGAGAACTTGTTCTGTTGGATGAAGGTAATCGTCTTTCAGGCTGACTGAATGCATGTACTACTCAATTAGAAATGTGATATTTTAAGATATCTCACAGAGATTCTTTTCTGAGACAACATGAGGATTCCCACAGTTTAATCAATTTACCGACAAACAACATCTGAATCGTATTATTTAGTCAACTGCTTCAGAACAATAGTGTAACTTCTTACAGATTAGTTTCCAGTTTCCAACTTATTGAGAATATGTAGTACAGTATTAAGACATTGCATTTAATTTTTAAAATATACATTTATATAGGTAGTTTTTATATTTATACGTTTATTATTTATTTTTAATAATTTAATATTTTGTAATAATTATTATTAGTTATATTATTATAAAATACAAAATAATAAAAAAAAATTCTTATTAATTAATCAATAACTTTAATCATTACATCTAAAATGTATATGTAACATATTTTGTCCCTGTAACAATAAAATAAAATAAAAAATTGTGTTGGTTGCCTTATGCAGTTTTAATATGTTATTACATGAAGTTTTGTGATTGGCTATTCTTGATTAGCTGAAAAAGTCTTTTTTTTGTCATACACTCGGGTCTTCATATTTTTTCTATGGAAGAAGGTTTTGATCTGATTTGTTCTTGTCTCTTACAGTCGCCGGCAGCATAAACTGGATCATTTTTACATTTTGACTTAATCAATCTACTGTATTATATTCTGTAGCAAACTGACTTTGAATTAACTTTGCTCTACAAGTTCATTTTTACTTTGATTTGGCGCTTGTCGCATACAGTTAATTCTGGACAGTAACTCCAACAAAATATATTTCCTCTTCCACTGGATTTGTGACCATGAGGCCCTTTACCGACGCTAACGGATTTTATCCACAGAAACGGTTTTCAGTATGTCAGGGGTGTAAAAATAGAAGCCCATTAGCAGTAATTTAATCACATCATATAAGGGGCGGCTCACAATGACTTCTCTACGGGTTTATAAGGGACAGCAGATCACAAAGGCAAAATGGGGCTATATTATATCCATTATAATTATGTCTCGTTCTATTATCTGCTGTGCATTTAATTTAATTGCACCTGTGAATTGAATCCCATAGTTGAGGCAAATTCTATCACTGGATGAAGCAAATGGTTTTTCTGTCAGGAGAGAGTGTTATTATTAGTGTTTTATGTACTATAATTGTCCTTTGAAGAATCAGGCTTTTAACTTATTAAATATCGTCTGTATTGAGAATAAATCCAAGTTAGATATTTGATCATAAATTGAACATTTTCGAAACATACACTTGCAGCTACAATGTATTTTTCTCAAAATTGTGTTTTGAAGCTGATAATTTTTTGTCATTTAATAACACAAAGTGTATTTACATACTCTGGTTATGATATTTTTGTAATTTTAGATGTAGATATGAAGTTCCATGATAGTTAAACTACAGATAATTTTTTTTATATTTGTCAATATTTTCCCTATTGAAGTTATTTATGTAAACACAATACGTAACTAAAGTTAAAGGTAAAGCAAGATCTTGGCTCTGTTGCCGTGGTGTCCAGATCAGACCGTTCTGACGTCTCAGCCCTGTTGCCTCTGTGACCTTTGCACTTGACATTTCCATGATTCACATGTGTGGAGTGACATTCGGCCTCTGGGCCAGACGAGCCTTTACACAGAGACACTGTTATTCACTGCGTGCCCATTTCACATGAGTTTCATTCAGTATGCTTCATGTTTTTATAGTTTTTCACACAATATTAGTTCAGAATGTTCCATTATTTACTGTAGGAATTATTCAGGCTGCGTGGCATTAATAATAAAAACACGTTTTAAAAACTGCAGGCTGTGGATTTCTACAGCTACTCTACATGGATAAGGCTGCAGCCCAGCTCGGTTTCTCTTTATAAATAATAGATAAATAGACAGAATAAGAAGAGCAGAACACAGAGAAAGACTGTGAGGGCTGATCTGGAGTCAGAGCCTGACCATCACATGAGAAACAATGAAAGCATATTGTGCAAATGATGTGTGTGTGTCTGTGTGTTTGGTACAGCGTGAGTGTTAACATGCATTTGAATTTGTGTGTCTGTGTGTGTGTGTTTGGTTTCTCTGAATAAATGAGAGCAGAAAGCAAGTGTGTGACAGAGCTGTGACATCAAACGCAAGGGAAGGCAAAGACTGGATTCTAGAAGCATCAGTGAAGTTTCTTTCCTCAACTCCACCTCTTTTGTGCAGTCTAGTTTTCTTCTTACATATTCTTGCTTCTTTTCCAGTTCTGTTTCTTCTAAATCACTTTCAGCCACAACACTGTGTGTAGTGTTACAAATGTGAGAAATAAAGGCCCAGCTCAAAAAATAATAATCTCTATGCTCTTTGAAACAGAATTCACAATAGAAGCATTTTTGTGAGTGTTAGCATTTCTTGTTTTAGAGTCAGTTTGACTTCAAAGAATTGAAGTTCAGTGTGTATCCGAAGTGCATCTTTTGTACCTGCAGCGTTTGTGCTATGAACATGGACTTTTTCACAAAAATTTTCACAGTGAACCTAGTAGTTATTTAGCTCCAAAGTATTTTTTAATAGTAAGACTTTACAATAGGGATGTATTTGTTAACATTAGGTAAACTAACAATGAAGAATACTTGTACAGCATTTATATTATTTATTTATTTCATGTTAATTTCACCATTTACTAGTATATTTGTAAAATCAATGCAATGAACATTATTGACATTATCTAAGATTAATGCTGAAAAATTGCTAATGCATATTAGCTAATGCATTTACTAAAGTTAACAAATACAACCTTATTGTAATGTCTTACTTTTTTAATATATACAGTCTGTCCCATTTTGCACTATTAACACCTTTAGGTTTGACATTAACGTTAGTGGTGGGCTTTTATTATTGCTTTTGTGCTAATAATCATTTGTTTTTGTACGTTTCACATCATACAAATTCATATGAATTAGCCACTTTGCAAATTACACACAAATTCCTGTGACATAAGGTTGTATGGTGCACTATGGTGAAATTTAGAAAGCTTGATTTTGCAAAAAAACATTGCAATAACTGTCACTTTTATTTCTATATTAAATACCAAGAAATCCATGTTGATACTCTTGAAAGTGAAAGCTCACATACTTTCTCTCTCCTAGGGCTATACGTTTCCCACGTGCACTAACAATGCTACTGTTAAATCCCTGTTTAGAGACAAAGAAATCACTCTATGGAGACGGCAGAAGAACTGTACACACACGGTTTCCTCAACCGTTGTGTAAAATCCCAAACCGGCTCCTTTAGGAGCATTTGACCCCTGCAGACACAGTAAATCCATGTGCTGCCCGGCTGTCAGAGACAGAGCAAGCAAAAACCTGTGTTTTACTGGCCTGGATTATTCTGTTATTGTGCTACATAGCCATGGAGATGTTCAGCGCTCACCATTTAGCCTGCCAAAAATCCCTCAGGGCTCTCGTTTAAACACTGCCATCCAGTAAGTGTCCAGTTGTTAACACTAAAGGCGGCTGAAATAGTTACGAGAGCATAAAACTTGATGAGCCCCTTTAGAGAAGCCACAAGCGTGTGTGAAGTTTCTTACGGCTTTGTGTTTCTCTTGCAATTTATATGACCGTCACTTTGTCATTTATGTAAGAGAGATCTTTACATGCTGTCATAAAGCAGAATAGATCCTTCATGAAGTGGAAGAGTGTTTTTATACTGCTGAGAAGCGTGACTATGATGTTTAATAGGGTGAAACGGGTGTTTACAGTGGCCTGACTTGTGTAAAATTATAAATGGGTTTGCTGGACACATGTAAGTTCTTTTAGCATTACAAAACTACCAGCTACAAAAAAAAGTGTGTTAATTGGAGCTATTAGTGAATCTTTGGACTTTAGAAGCATCACACGCTGGCTGCATCATGTTTGCCAGACTCCGCCCCTCACTCACACCCGGTTTCCTCCACCCAGGACTTGTAAAAGTTTGTTTATGGGTGGGCGGTGCAGCAATTAGTTGTGATCACAGAAGCAGGTTGTTTCAGGGGTGGGCCAGCAGTAATGGGTTTATGTTGGCGAGAGGTTAATAGCTGCCGGATCACGGCCGTGGCACAGGCCTTACTCTCAAGGTTAACCAAACCCAGCCCAACGACACACCGCTGGGGTTTACGAGACGGCGGCGTGCTAAAGAGCCCGCAATAATGACGGCAATTACCGCATCCCGCTTAAACAAACGGCAGGTTACACAAACCTAATCACGCTCGCATCTCATCGGCACTAATGAGATAAAGACTCCAATTAATCCTGTGCTAATTGCTGTGGCTCATTTTCAGAAAGCATTCAGATGCTGGCGTGGTAATGAGACGCAGACTGTGCTGAATGCTGGAGGTGCATCCTGTCGCCCAGAGCCGGATGGGCACAAATTACATTTATTACACAAATCACTGCCCTGCGCGCAGTTACGTTCATGTGCAGCTGGCGCTGCAACGCGCATCAGTGAAACCCTAATACAGATTTACACAAATGAGAAGACAAATGTGTGCGCTAAGATGCTCGTTCTGTGTAATCTCAATGTATGTGGCTGGTTGTAT
The DNA here is from genome assembly GCA_019155185.1 of Beaufortia kweichowensis. Taxonomy (NCBI): domain Eukaryota; kingdom Metazoa; phylum Chordata; class Actinopteri; order Cypriniformes; family Gastromyzontidae; genus Beaufortia; species Beaufortia kweichowensis. Next base: position 16,398,332 of record CM032798.1, read on the forward strand.
AATATTCGGGATTTCACTCCTTTTCACAAGTTTAGTTTTTTTTAACCAAAGTTATTGTAGGATAAATGATGAAACAAATGGTTTTTTTTATTTGTTTTTTTTAAAATGTTGAGTTTTTAATTATTATTATATTTATTTACTTTTTATTGTTAGAAAACAACAAGGAAGGAATTTGGGCATCCAAATTTCGTTAGCAGTGTTGAAAAATATTTCATACAAAGTAAATGTATGGATAAATATTAAATATTTTATATATATTGATATTCGTCATTTATTCATTTGATTTCCTGAGCTCATTGTTTTTTGTTGTTTGTTTTGTTTTTTTGCAAAAAAAATTTAAATCCTAAAAAGGATTTTATTATTAGAATTTATTATCAGAATTTTAACACTATTTGTCTAAACCATCACCTACATGTTCCTCTCTGTCCTTTATATACCATTTTCTGCCGAATTCATCCATTTACATATTAAAACACTTTTATCCAAAGCACTGCATTTAAGCTATACATTTTATTAATATATGTGTCCCTGGGATCAAACCCATGACCTTTGTGTTGCCAGCGCAATGGTCCACCAAAAGAGCTACAGGAACATACATCCACCATCATTTGCCTCTGTTTTTCTATCTGAATAAATGATCCCTCATTATATAGTAACAGATGAACGTGTGTAATTGTGTAAAGTGTGCGTGATGATCAGAGATCAGAGGTTAAGAGACATTTCTTTCGTCCTCATCACTGTTACCGAGCAGGTTAGACTGTGATGGCCATGAACAGGGTCTCCACTGACACAATGACATTCATATTGACCTCATTAACGCTACCGAAGCCATTAACACTACAGACGTGAACCTGCGGCACGGGGCGGGTCGTTCATGAAATCGCCCATAAATCCGGGAGTAAGCCGCTCATCTCGAGTCCTCTGACCTTTATGGTTCTTCTAACGTCTTGCAGTCATTCCTACAGATCTCCTTAATTGTAGCGTTCATAGTTTTCCTATTTTTCCTCCCTTTGTTGACATGCTGTAATGGTCTGTCCATTCGGAGTGGTCATGCGTCGCCTCTGCCATTATCAAAGCCATTTTTATCTCCATCGGTAGGACGCCGGCTCTCTCTAAATCACATGCTCGTGTAATTGCTCTGTACTTAGCCAAATAGCAGCTCTTTGCCTCCGTGCATTAACTTGGGGTGATCTGAGAAACAACAGCAAGCTTTCTGGTGACCCCTCAGAAAGTCAAATATCTCTTTAAAGGCTTAGTTGAAACAAAAAAGAAGATTCAATGTCTTACCCAAGCCAAAAAGAACCGATAACATAATAAGAGTAACATATGTTTGAGCTATATAACTAGTTTTCCTGGGAGTCAGTGTATATGTGTATGTGTGTGTTCTCTGAGCATTTAACCCAGACGGTGTGTGAAAGCCACAGGCAGCGCATTCAGGAGAAAGGCAGCATTATTGATTTTCTGACAATTGTAGAAAATCAAGCAGGAAAACAAGAAGGAAAGTTTCAATTAGGCCTTTGTGACTCAAATTAAAGAACACAATGGTTCTTTTGTGGGTTCTGCAGTGGAGAATGATTGAAACCACGACGCTATTATCGTTCAGTCACGTACAGTTTTTGTTTGTTTGCTTTTTAACGCGAAGCTGAATCAGCTGAAATTATTGAAAATAAAGGTACGTATATAAGGGCTCATGTAAAATCGGTTACTGCAAAATAAATCTCGAAACCCTTTGTTAAGTGATAGTTCACCCAAAAACTAAAATCCTTTCATCGTTTATTCACCCTCATATCATTCCAATTTTCTTTCTTCTGCAGAAACACAAAAGAAGATATTTTGAGAATGTTTGTAACCAAACAACATTGACCCCCATTGACTGTTGTACAGACACAAAACCACTAAAACATTTCACAAAACATCTTCTTTTATGTTCCACAGAATAAATCCTTCAGTTTTTGCTACAATAATTATTATTGACTTTATTATATTTTCCTCCTTCTTATGCAGCTCTTTTATATGAATGGACATATTGATTTGCTTTTAAATAATTTCATTATGTAAGAAAAAGAAAACAAGAATACTACATAAAATATAAAACTACAGTACATATACAGAAAAGAATTTAGGGTTTATTTTCATTTCAGGAACACTGTAATTGTTTTAATTAATATTTTATCATACTAGATATTTAGTGCTGTTGTTGGTCATTGTTGTACTAATCTAAAAGGACAGTCACTGGATTTTTCCTGGTCGCAGACGTGACTCCGCTGTGGCTGTCTGCTCTTCTAACGATCGCAGCAGCCCATTGGCTAATTACTCAGTCAGCGCTGTATTGGCAGATGACCGCACACATCGACCAGATCCCTCAAATGCAAATTAATCAAGCCATATTCTGGCCTGCAAAAGGATGGATTTCAGCCGGAGCAGAGACTCAACCGAGTGAGATATTTTTGCATCGAAGGACCTTATGGGAGAGATTCTAAAGATATTTGAAGAGGGAACTTTTGCATTAGGATGATAATGATACAGGAAGAGACAGAAAACTTAAAAACCGAGGAAGAAATATGTTGCAATAAAAAGGGTATAGAGGAGGACTAAAAAGTGCTTCTAGAACAGTTTAGTTTAGATGCTTAGTAATGTTTCGCAAATATAATAAACAGGCAAAACAACCGATATGAAATGTACCATACTAAGAAGAATTTATCCACACATGAGATTTAATGAGAGCATATCTCTCTTTGGAGGCAGCTGAAATGATATTCTGGGTCAAGGGAACAGATTTTCTTTGTTTTTAAATCTATGTAACAGTAATGTTTTGTTTTTAGATACAGTAGGTCACTGTTAGTGATAATTAGAGTTTCATGATCTCGAACAGCTCGACATGCTGTGAAATGAGATCAGAGGAAATTAAATATGGAAGCTGATATTTTTAGCCACTTGAATTTGAAGGGATGTTTGACTGATTATAAATAACAATATAAAGCGTGACCAAAATATCCCAAAATATTTTCATGTACTACTTGTAAGTCGGTAAAATAAAGACTTCAAGCATTTTGTTACTAATATTGCAATAATCAGAACTTACTTTGCAACAATCCAATTGAGAAACTGTGTTACTTTTACTTTACCACAAGTAATGGGAGTATTTTTGCAATAAATGCACTGCTTCAAATTGTTTAGATAGCTAATTTGTCATATGGTATTATGTCACAAGAAAAAAAAGATTTAAATAAATATTAATAAATAAATATGAATCGTTTTTCGGACAAATGTATCGTGTCACTTCAGAAGACATTTATCAGTATTTGGATTACTTCAATGAGTAATGCATGTGCTTTTTGGAGCTTCAACAAGTTGGGATCTATAATGGACATAAAGTGACAAATAAATTAAAAAATCTATAATCGTGTTTAACTGAGAAAAGAAAGTCAAATACATCTGCATGAGAGAGAATGTAAATATACATATAAATATTATATTATAATATAATATAAATATTATTTTAATTCTCTGCTCTAGGAATTCTAACTATCCCTTATATTAATTGAATATAAGGTGCATAGTCAGAATTATTCTTTTAATCTGAAATTTAAGCTTGTAGTTTGTTATATGTGGTAAATATTGATGAGGAAGTCTTAATCATTGCAGCTGGTTTCATCGCCATGAATGTTTAATGGATTTGCAGTGTAAATTGTGCACGATGTGGTAGATTTACTGGTATTGTTGGGCAGGAAGGATTGAAACACACGTCAGTGCTGTGATTAAGCAGTAATCACGCTGGATTGTCACTGTGTACCCTTGCAGGATTTGTAGTCCCGGCTGACACACACACACACACACACACACTGATCAAGGTACTATACATCACCTGCTGTGTGTGTGTGTGTATGTGTTTGAGAGAGAGAGAGAGAGAGAGAGAGAGAGAGAGAGAGAGAGAGAGAGAGAGAGAGAGAGAGAGAGAGAGAGAGAGAGAGAGAGAGAGAGAGAGAGAGAGAGAGAGAGAGAGAGAGAGAATTAAGTGTGAACAGTGTAGCTTTGCTTCACTACTTAGTGAGCTGCCTACCTAGACAGCATTCAGAGAGGGACAAAGCTAGAGAGCCATTGAGTATAAATTTGATTATTGATTAATTACTTAAAATGAATTTATTTAAGACCAAAATCATTTTAATTAGTTTAATGTAATTTATATTTTTCCCAATAGCTAAGTTTTTGTTTATTAAGCTCCCATTCACTAGAATGCTTCCTTAAAAGATAGTTGCCTTTGTAGGAAGTATACAGCGAGGTGGTTCATTATATTTTGAAACAAAGCGTGTGTGTCTGTTAATTAAGAGCACAGAAGCTTCTTGACAAAACAAACCAGTCCTGTGTGATTTGATCCCCGTTCAGACAGACCTGCAGGAGTTATTTCTCATTGCGGTCATGCCTGCAGTAAATACCTCACTTTACCCTCTCTGCTCCCGTCGTGACCTCTGACCTCCATCCACACGCCGCTGTGCCCGGGCTCAAGGCCAACAGCAGTCAGAGCTGCAGAACGCCGGCCGGTAATTCACACCCTCCAGATCACCTGCCAGAAACTATTGATTTTTGTTTCCCCAATCTCCAGCAGAGAAGCCCAGGAAAGATTAAAAACACTGTCAGTTTGGAGTTGAATAAGGAGGGTGAAGAAAGAGAGAGAGAAAGAGAGAGAGAGTGGTGGTGGGATAAAGGTAAAAAAATAATACTTTTAAAGGAAAAGTTCATAAAAATAAAATCTGTCATCATTAGCTATGTTTCCATCCAAAATTGCAAATTTGGAATATCACATAAAACATTACATCATAGTTTATGTGCATTTCTTCTTAATGAATAAAAAATGTATCTCAATTAAGTGCAGAATTTTTTTGTTTATTTTGAGAATTTCTGCACATCTTGGTGTTTCAACCCAACCATTTTTTTTAATGCAAAATCATAAAATGTGCATTGGAATTGGTGAAGCATTCTACAAACTGTTTGCATTCCAGAACAGAATTAATGGTGTTGATTTCACACAGCATGCTGGTGAGTAAAAAATCTTACAATTTTTGATTTTAGATTTCATTAACCCTTCACGCATTAAAGCCTAATAAATCGAAACTCCTGAAGTACCGAAAGCACACTGCGAGTGAGTTTAACACTGTTCATATGTCAATGCAGACGTGAGAGATGTTCATTATTAGCAATGGTCTTGATGGAGGTATTGCTTTCAGGTCCTGACATTTGGAGAATCCTTAACTAAATTGCAGTGCATTTGTTATTTCCCTAATGCCCTTCAAACAATGTTTGGGGATTCAATTCTATAGCAGGAATATTGGATGTGTTATTGGTTAAACTGATTGCTCACTGGATTAGTTCACTGCTGGTTCCACACATTTATCAGCGGTAATGACCAGCCACTCTGTTTTAGACTGGAAATTTCATCATTAATGACAAGCTCCGATTGTTTGTAGCGTCATACGTTTACAGTGTGTGTGTGTCCGCTGTGGTGGAGTCGAGCAGTCAGATGTGATTCATCTCTGCTGTGCTGAAATGGCATTTTATTGGCCCTGACCTCCTGTGAAATATTGTCTTATCAACTGTACATGAGTTGCCGTAAGACATTAGAATGGCACGTTGTGACAACATTGGTCTTGAACATGCAAATACACGCACGTCGGGCTTAAGAATTAATCAAATACAGTCCACTGACAGTGTTTATACAACACTCTCTACTTATTAACGTCCTTCTGACACTTCATGTAGTACTACAATTCAGAAATAAACACACTAGCCTTATTTTATAAGATAAAAAAGATCTTGCACTTTTCAAAGAAAAGTCATATAGGAGAGTTTTAAAATTTTTGAAAATGTTCAGATTCAAGAATTTGTCGTAATGCATCTTATAAGTTTAATCATTAAAAAATGTAAATGAGATTTGAGAGCAACAACGAAGGGGATTTTTCAGTGAATAATGACTGCAAAGATACTGTATGGCTCACAAAGAATGAAAACTATAAGGAAAGCTATATTTGCATCCGTACCAATGGAGGACAACATTATGTTTATTCTAAGCTTGTGTGTTGTAGTTATATGCATTTTATGAGGTCATATGATGCGATTTTTCCTTTCTCTTTCTGCAGTGTAACAAAGCTTAAAGTCTCAAACCCAAAGAGATATTATTTGTAAATGTTAAGGCTCAGCCACACATTTTGTGTCTTCACTCGGATTTAGAGATTTGAGGCATTTTGGGTCAAATAAAATAAAGGAGATAATAAGATTCTGTGTTGCTTTATGTAATCTGCGATGTATTATTAATAAATGTTTGTTAATATTTTTTGTTCCAAAACTGAAAAACAGTAATAAACAGATTTATCTTTTTAATATTTAACTCTCATATACAAAAAAAGACATCTCACCTAAAATGATGTTTCATGCGTCATGTAGAATGAACGTGCTAGCGAAAGCGATCACAGTTATTTAGCTATTGTGTGTGTCTTCATTACAGTACATGCTTCAGATATTTTAACGCAGATATTTATTCTTCTTTGTCATTTTTACAGCAATAACTCACGAAGACGTCTTCCGTACTAATGGAGATTTCTCTAGCGTGCACTGTACACACCTTTCTCTCTCTCAATATGTAATAGATTCTCCTGAAAAATGAGCCGCTTCCATCAGCCGCTCTTTGTGTTTTAATATATCAAAGAGATCCAAATTAATTCTCAACTGGAAGGTGTTGGATAAATACGGCCATTTACTCGATCACCTTGAGAGCGTGGGACTTGCATGAAATAAATGAACGCAATAATGCAGATCTCATTCAGTGTTGCTAATGCATTTACATACAGTATTAAAATGACATGAAGCCTCAAGCTGTAATTTCTGGTTACACACACACACGGATTGTGTTGAAAAGGCATATTAGTTTTGCTTTTGAATTTCATTTTTTTCTGCCTTCAAGCCTTGAGACTGACCACAACAATCCCTTCCCCCAAATGCATTACTGCTGTGTTGATAGATTCTTGAGTTCTGCCGAAGTGTCGTGGCCTTCTGTCCTGCTTTCAAGCAGAAGATGAGACGAGCCCTCCGGTTGTAGTTTTTATTTCACATATACATCAAATACAGTAGTCACAACCTTAAAAGGTTTATTTTTGAGTATATTAATGTTTTGAGAAATGTCCAAAATCCAGTTGAAACAGCAGTAAAAAGTCAATACAGGAATTTTCCTTAAATTAAACAATATTTCGTACCCTATTTTTACAGATTTGTTTACAGTGTATGATAATGGTCCAAAGGGGTGAATTTTGTGATAGCATCCGCCTGGCTTTACATTTACATCTGTAAATGTTGTTCCAACCCATGGTAAAGTCAAATACGGACATTTTGTAGGTTAATTTAACCTAGTGATTGGTTTTGTACTTTTTTGACCTAATCAAGGGTTAAAAAAGAACCCAACATTTTTTAGAGTGTATGATATTACTATGATTCTTGTAAAGGAAAACATAGTATTTGTCTTGTACATGTTTAAAAAAACAACAAAAAATTACATATCAAAAATGTACATATCCAATCTACAAAATGTAAAAAATGTACATATTAAAAATGTACATATTAAAATGTACATTAGAATGTACACAACGTAAAAATGTACATATAAAAAAGTTTTCCATGACATCATGTACAAAACACCATGGTCAAATCATGTCAGCAAGCTCAAATGTCCACTCACTAAAGAAGTATCATTGTTAGGACTGTAATGGCCACACAGGTGTGAGACATGCAGATATTATCCTGTAGCCATATCTACTGTATATGAGTGTGTTTATTTATTTTCTGACCACGGCCGAGGAGTTGTGTTACAGATGCACACAAATACAGAAACGATGGCCACTAATGAAGAGAACACACACACACACAGCAGAGACCTAACCGCATGTTTCCACATCACAAACATGAAGCGCGGGCCCAGGTGGATTTGATGCAAGCTGTTCTCAGCAGCCCCTCCCACTGCAAACACACACTCCCAGCATGCCGAGCTGTCAGCCAGGAATCTCTCATAATGAAGGCTAAAATATTTTATTCAGATTTATTAATTTGAAAATGAAGCGTGCCTGTCGGCAGAGGGACAGCGCTTCTCAATCTGTCATCTGTGAGCCGCCGCGCGCTGACATCGCCATACATTTGTCTTGTCGTATTTGACAGTCAGATTCTCCCGGGCGCCTCTCCGTCAGGGATCACCCAGGGATTTTTTAAGCGGAATAAAACACATTCCGACAAGGAACAGCCTCTTTATTAATGCAAATTAGGCCTGAAAACACGCCGGCACCAGGAGCTTGGCTTTAGACACCTGAATGTGTGTGTGTGTGAGAAGGTAGTTTTAATAAAAGCAGTGTGCCAGTGAGTGAGTGACTGTGGGCTAGAGATCTCCCACACAAATCTGCCACTCTCAGCAGTGACAGACCCCTGGAGCTACAGGGGGCTTATCTCACCAAAGCCCGTCCAGATACAAACGAACACAGCCGCCCACTGGGACTCGCTTACCCACTGTCTTCACTGGTGTAAATTGGGTGGCCAAGAAACAAACGCTGGCATAGAAGTTCCATTCTTTGGGCTAACTTTTACTTTTCTGTCATGCTGAAAAACAGCATGTGACTTGTAGTGACAGGTCGATAAATATACTGAAATATCTGTTTTTAAATTAATTTAAATGATTCAATTTTTTTATTACGTTTGTTTTGTGTAAAAAAGCAACCCTTCACTGTTTGAGTAAATCTCAGTTATGTATCACATACAGTGAGGTCCAAAAGTCTTAGATTAAAACCTGGAAATAAACAGAGAGTTGTAGGATTATTAAACTATTTATATTAAACTATTTGCCCATCTTCTATAACTAATCAAATTTCACAAAAAAACTCATTTTCTACCAAAGAACAGATGCTTTTTGAGACATTTTTGAATCATGCTTAGATAACGTCAATCCTTGTGTACTAAATAGCTTATACTAAAAATAAGGCAATTCTTTTTACCTAAATTTATGTTGTGATGTTAATGTTTACGTAAGTCATCTGTGGTCAAAGGAGACCCTTTGTGCTAATGTTCCCCTTATGGGTGGGCATTAATTCAGATAATCTCTAACAATCATATTAAAAGATAATACTAATCACTTCATTTGTAAATCAAACAGTTGTTTGACTGCAAAGTGGACCAGGTTTATGCTGCAGGTCAAGGTCAAGTCTAACTAAACAAAGAGAGAGAGAGAGAGAGAGAGAGAAAGAGAGAGATTCTGGTTTGGATGAGCACAGCTGAGCTGTTGCGTTTTTTTCTCTGACATTTATTTCTCCTCACCTGCTCCGTGATGAAGATTCTGAATGACATGAGTTTTCCCTTTTTTTTCTCTCAGTTTTTTACTTTTCTTGCTGCCTCTCTTTACCTGCTCTTCTGGTCAATAATTTCTTCTTCATTCTCTTCTCCTTTGGGGGAGGTGGTCTCTCTCTCTCTCTCTCTCTCTCTCTCTCTCTCTGAGGGTGGCCACTCTCAGCACAATAACGTAAATTGAAGTCAGTGGCCACTGGATTGTTAAAAAGGGAAAGCTGTCAATCAAGGATGAGTGAAGTGCTGTTGCATGATGGGATGTGAGATCTGAGATGGAATTATTCAATTATCTAAATGGATGAAATGTATAAGGGACCCAGTGTAAAACCGAGCTGTTCAGATAGGCTAATTTTTTATTTCTTGAACAAGATTACAAGTTATATGCTGGTTTTCATATGAGGGATTGTATGGTTTACCTGTAATCTGCTTAATAAAATAATATTTATGTAATGATAGCACAACCTTCTTGTGTGTATACAAGTACATAATTTTTTCTAGTGGTACCATAGTAAAATAATACAGTTGATGGTAATACCAGCTGTGAAGGATTCAGTTATCTCTGTATATCCTCTCTTGTCTCTTGAGTTTTAGTGTAATTGCAGTGCTGACCCGCATTACTTCATTAAACCTTAATTCAAGGAAATCATCATCTTTCACGTGCTCGTCCCGCCCGTTGTGACTCTTTATAAACTGGCTTCTTAAATTTAAAAGCCTTTTTTATGTTGTTGTTTTTCTCTCATACAGTAAATGGAGTCATAATTTAATATTTTAATGCATGTTAATGTGCTGTTTAACCTTTTCTCTACAATCAAGTGTCTGTAAAAGGTTAACCTTGAACATTGGCCAGTGCACAATAACAGGCTCTCAAAACATCACCATCTAATGGATCTGTGGCTGATTGTGCAGGCCCATCTCAAAGCAGATCATATCCAATATATGCTGAAATGTTCCAGGTTTAATAAAACTTATGGTCTATCAACAACGTTTGTGACATATTTTCATCCTTTTACATTAATGCATTTGCCACTTTTATTCAAAGTGACTTACAGTTTAAAGTAATATTTAAGGTATATTTTGTGTGCACCCTGGATTGGAACCTATGACCTTGGTGTTGCAAGCGCTATACTTTACCTGGTATGCTACAGGAACACTTATGTTTCAATAAACTACTTACAGTTGTAGTCTATACTATGTGTACTCTTGTTAAGAAAAGTTAGTTAGAAAATAAAGTTATTATAGTTTTTTATTATAGTTTTACTTTTTTGCTATATATATATGCTATATATATTTTTAAGTAGTTTTTGCTTTTTATTTATTCTCAGTAAAAAAGTTAGTGCCTCAACTTAAAACGTATTTCATTAAGCAAAAATAATTTAATTTAGTTTTCAAACTTTTTCCAATATTATGTTTATATTTTATATGATTTCGATTAACAGAAATATTTTAATTGTTTTAATTTTATTTTTGTAAACAAAAACCTTGATGCATGTTTTGCATATTTATTAAATTGTTTTATTAAAATGTCTTATTTGGGCTACAAAATCTATCACAATGTCAATTCAAAATTCAAATCATAATGTAAATTCAAAACTCCCCATTAACATCTCAGCATTTTATCACAGACTCATGAGCTGCTGTTTCCTTCAAAAAATGCAAATCTGTCTTCAGTGTTTGCTGTTCACTTGTTTAGCACTGCTTTTCCCTGTCTGTTGGTTTATTCTCTTGTAAAACAAATTAAGTTTCATGTGAAAGTGTCTGTAAGTGTTTATCGTGGATGGTTTAAAATTTCCCAGTAGATTCAAAACGTTATTCCATAGTTGAATTGTGGACATAAACAGAGCAGAAGTTACAGTCTATAAAATGAAACTTCATTTATCTCATTCTGTCCCTGAGCCGTGAACATAAAACCTCTGTCTACACATTTAAGTGCATGTAAGGAGCATGTGATTGAATTCTCTGAAGTACTTATGTGTCTCAGTGGACAGTTTTCTACTCCGGGACTTTTCATTTGTATCTGTGGCAGCTCCATGTGTGCGCTGGAGAACATCAGACATGAGTTCATCAGATTGTGAGGTGGTTACAGGATCAAAGGTCAAAGGCAGGTCAGGCACGTTTTACGACTCGTTTTACAGGCTGGAGAGGTGCTGGTGAGTTTTAAAAGCACAGCATGTTGTTAAAACGGTAATGGTGGGGAAAGCATAATTTTTCATAAAGTAAGAGAGTTTGATGTACTGAATGGTCATGATGACAATGAATATTTTGCCATTACATAGCGGTTAGACAATCATAGATAATTAGAAGTTATTTACATACATAAATGTAGAGTTGCATTAACAAAAAAGGTTTTGTAAAAATAAATATAATTTTGAATATAATAACAACATTTAAATAACGTTTAAAAAACATAAAAATTATAAAAGTATTACATATAGTAAATGAAGAGTAAAATATGCTGTCTTGTGTCTTTTTTTTAGAAATGCATGATAGGAGGTTGGTCAGGAGAAGAGGAGAAGATAATAGAAGTGTAGGAGAAGAAAGTAGGAAAAGAACTGGAGGAGATGAGAAAAGGAGGAACAGAGGAAAACAGGAGGAGAAGGGGAAGACTGGAGGAGAAGACAGTAATAGATCAGGTGAAGCTGAAGGGAGGAATGAAGGAAGGAGAACAGAGTAAGAGGACAAAAGAAGGGAGAAGAACAGGGGGAGAAAGGTGTGCAAGAGGACAGAAGGAGAGAACACGAGTATAGATGCCAAACTTACATAATGAGGCTTTCAAATAAACAAGCAAGTGATTGATGTGAAGTGATGAGACGGCCAGCTCATGGAGGCTGTGACTACAACAACAACAACACCCAGACCAGACGAACCAGAACCTCCTGCAAGAGCTGAAGCCATCTCTCTCTCTTTCTCTCTCTCTCTCTCTCTTTCTCTCTCTGAGTCTACATTGATCTGACCGTAGGCGAGTGATTAGTATGTCTGCTGTAACACAGCTCGTCTTTGTTCTCCTCTGTATTCACTCTTTCAGACTCCTCTATGAAGGCTCTGAGCGTCTCTGAGGTTCCTTCATGTCCTCACACACCACAAGTATGTTTGACTTCTATACCTACAGCACATGCAGGGGATCAGGGGGATTGTAGAAATATGTTGTCACTCTGTTTGGACTAAAGTGTTATTTCTTGGACATGTAAGTGCCTTATGTTAGTGATGTTGCACTTTTAATGTGTTAGTGGAGGCCCTATTGTTAGCATATCGGATCCTGACTGATCTAATGTACAATATGGACAGTAGAAATATCTAAAAACTGTTAGAAAAATGTAAAATGTATTTAAAGCACAGTTTTAACCTCTTATTGGCAAAAAAACACTTATGTTATCACACTTACAACTGAATTGTGTAATATTCTTGATCTTAAAATACATTCTGAATATTTCAGAAAACCCCATTGCTGTTACTTCACACACCTCAAGAAAGAGCCCTGGAGCTCCGGCGGTCCAAGTTGAGCTTCATCTATGGATTCTCTTAGTCGTGAATAATGACCCACGGCACAGACGAGAGTATGTCGCACCGACTGATCCACTGCACCGCTGTGTCCCTGTCAGTCCACATTCACTCAAGATACCCGGCATAATAATGTGCAGGCAAACACACACACACAACAGCTCTAGGTGTGTATTTGTGTGATATACAGTAACATAGTGTGATTGCAGTAAGTGTAGATGAGAAATGTGGCATTGGGTTGCCATTAATTCACATCTAATTTACATTCTCACACAGCTAGAAACTTTTCTCTGTTTTAAGTCGTGTCAATAGCCATTGCTGTTTTGTTCTACCTAAAGTACAGTATTTAAAAAAAACTACAGCATTAAAAAATAAAAGTATGATATTTTATTGATGACATACAGTAATAGTATGCATAAGTTGGCCTACTCAGAAAGGCCTTTCTCAGATTTCCTTCCCTCCACAATTTTCCAAAATTTATTTATTACATATTTTGGCTAATTTGACAAAGCTTCCAGGTGTTAATAAATTATTACTTCACACATTAAAAGGTGAAGTGTGTAATTTCTTTGCAACTGGCAACCCCAAACGTACCAAAATAATGTGCTCTCAAACACCTATTTACAGCATCATCACCCCTATAAATATGAAGCACATAAAGTTACAGCTAATCCCATGGTTTTCCATATGGAGTGACTGTAGTTTGAGGAATGTAGTTTCTTCTCTCACTGCGGTGTTACATTTGACAGTGTTGTCTGAAACGGCCATTGTTACTTTAAATAGCCATAAATATATTACATAGAATAACATAAGGGTGGCAATACTCTTACTACATTATCATACACACCGAGAAGAAAAATTATGATAAGTTCAGTCTGGTTTCCGTATAACCAAAGCTGCATTTATGCATAATTACTAGTCCTTTTTAAATGGCAAAAAATGTTCTGAAAATCATACATTAAACTGCACAACAATATGCAAAATAAAAATATGTCAGTCTGAACAGGAACACTGACGATTTTTGTAACTGCATAAAGACCAACATAAGTGTAATTGAGAGTGTTTATAGTGTGTGTGTGTGTGTGTGTGTCAATAACTGATCACACAATTGTGATCGGCACAAACCATGTTTATTTTTGTTGCAAGTGAGCCGTATTTAGTGTAGCCTGGTAGATAGTTTTTTTTACCTTTGTCAGTGGATTTTGGGGATTTTGTTTAATATTTGTTTTAATATTATGACTACGCATGATTATATAGTTGAGTTGTATTACAGTATATGCACATGGTTTTTTGCTGTTTCTCTTGTCTTTTAAAACAGATCTGAAACTCTAACTAAAACATTTTAAAAGAAAGCTGTAAAATCAAACATTTTGTTGATTCTAAAGGTTTTCACCATAGATTTCAAAGGTTGAACAAAGCCTGATATTACAATCACTGGCCTACCAGAAAATGTGTCACATTTGTATTAGTGTTGACTTTGAAAGAATAAGCTTGTTAGGATCAGCTGATGAGTGAATGTGTTTGCTGTGCGCCGGACAAGACAGATGTTTGGACAGTGTGACGGTCTCTTCTGCTACGTAAAGGATCTCTCAGGGACTGCTGTAACAATAGCAGATGGCAAGATGCGCACTACAGAGACGCCATCATGGCGTGCACGCCGCTGTCTCTTGCTGCCAGGTACAGAACTGTTCTTTTACAAAGCCAAACGAAGGATAAACAGGGAACACAACGGCGGTTTACAGAAGAACCCGGGGATTGTCTGCAAAGTCATTTCGAATACATTCCAAGAAATTCGTCTATTAGCCAGAGGGTCACTGCTCAATTTAGAACAGGGAAACCAGCCCAGAGTGTCTTCCATTTATTTCTGCTCCTGGACTTGCTCTCGGTTGAGTTAAAGAGGCATTTTTCAATCATGCACACTGGGTCGAGTGTGTGTGTGTGTGTGTGTGTGTGTTCCCCCCCTCTCCCTGTGGCAGAAGCAGTAGAGTGGATGCGACGGACCTGGAAGGCACTTTTCAGCCTGGTCACACACACTAGGGCCCTGCTGCTTGGCTGCGCACCATGGGTCACCGGCTTACATTAGAAAAACCCAGCAGAACACGGTCATGCGTGTTGCTTCAACATACCTGGAAACATAACACTGCGCAGAGCACAAAAGAGACCAACACGACATGATCAAACAAGATGTTTCAATAAGAATTACCATAAAAATCATGCATACTGTAGTAGATTTGGCACGACTCGCTACAATTTCCTGTATTGAATAAAGGATAAAATCATTTGATGTTTAATCCTGAATTAAGCACATTAACAGGGCGACACTGAAATGAATGAAACCCAAGGTCGATTGTTTTGATCGAGGGTTTTACACCTCTGTGAGATAAATCTATTTCTTGGCAGCAGGCTGGAAAATGAGACGGAGACATGAGGAGAAAATGGAGGTGTGCTACTGGTCATGGAGGGAAGTGAGACAGATCCCCAATGCCAGACACTATTGACATGTCAATCTATTGATGAATCAAACAAAACCTAAGTTTGAGTTTATGTTTGATTCATCAGTTTATTCACACGTCAATTATCATAAAGTATTTACCACCACAATGAATACATGAGAAATATTAAAATATTGAAATATTACATGTAGTATCTATTATTTAATTTTTGTAAGAAAAGAAGCATTAAATTTAATATTTATTATCGCTATTGATAATGTTTATATCATATTGTCATATTTATAATTTTAAATTATTACGACGTATAATTTAAAACATGCGCAGATAATATTAATTATCTTAATAATATTCCGTATTAATATTATCATACGTCCTACATAAATAGTCATATGATAATTCAAACACTCTCCTGTGTTACTGAGGTATCAAGAAAAAATAAAGAGTCCACAAATAATGGACAAAAATGAAAAGCTGTCTCACAGGGAGGCACAGAAGCGCGTTCCCGCGTCTCATCTCTCTCTCGTGCGCAATGATTGACGTGTACAGAAAGCCTTCTGAGGGCGGAGATACACAATCAACGTATCCAATCAGACGGCGAGGGCGGAGCCAAAGCATCACAGTCTGAGCTGTTAGTGTTACAATGTAACAAAAGCAGCAGGATGAAACATTGAAATAATGTGCGCGTGTGTCAAGCGCTGCGTTTACGCGGGAACCGATTAATAACGCGCAACACGGTACCGACAGCTCACGCGCGAGTCACTTTACCGTCTAAGTCCGCCTGACAGTGGGTCGAGGCAGCAAGTGAGCTCACGTTTCAGCTGGAGTAGAGCACCGGGGTCAGAGAGGAGCGGGACAGGTCCGCACGTTACCGAGCACTGGAGAAACCTCCGCCGCAGCTGTAGAAGAGAACGCACGGAGGACCGGAGCGGGGCCGACATGGACGAGCAGACGCGCCTGATGCACGCTCACGCGCCCGTGGGGATGACCGGACACCCGGGCTTGTCTCAGCACATACCGGAGAACACCGACGGCGACGGGAGAAAGCAGGACATCGGAGACATCTTACAGCAGATCATGACCATCACGGACCAGAGTCTGGACGAGGCGCAGGCCAGGTGAGATGTCACACTCGTGTCAGTGGATCTGGAGCTTCAGCGGGTCATGCGCACTGTATTTATTACAGTAAAAAATTAAGTACACTTTTAATGAGAAAAAATTAAATAGTTCCAAATAATCAATTTAATATAATCAGCTAATAAAAAAAGAACAATAACACATAAACAGTTACAAACAAATTTGCCATCAAATCAACAAATTACATCCTTATGAAATTATTTACAAAATAAATTATACATTTTGTAATTTTTATATTTTAAGTTAAACAACATTTTTTTTCTTTAACTTGACCATGACTTTTAAAAATAATAAAAGCAAATTAAAGGTACTTTTACATTTACGGTGTTGTCATTTAACCTTACAAAAGGTAAATTCTCACACAACACTACAGCTATTGTTCCAGATGTACATAATACATAATCTAGTGTTTACTTTGTTGTTGACAGCTGACTCATACTGAGATACCACAGTTTTACTCTTCTATCTATAATATTTTGTACTATAATGACCATAGTAATTGTTTGCATGGGAATAGTTTAGATGTACTTGTACTATACTTGAAAGTTCTGCATTTGCAGATCTGATGTTATTGACAAAAGCAGGTACGGACTCATAACACAATAGCTGTTGTCAGTGTGTCCAAACACATGCAGTGTGTGGTGACAGACATCAGGGGATTTTTCTGACATGTGGTGCTCATTTTTTGTCAATAGAAATGAACAGATGCCAGGATGGAACGTGACAGACAGCACTGAGACTCATATGACACATGTAATGATGTCCCAAAACATAGGGACATTAATAAACATTAATAAACATTTTTTTAATTTAGAGACCAACAAGATTTTACAGACCTGAATTATTATTAATAAATATATTTTAAGATATTATTTTATTACTATTTATTTGAAACTCCTGAAGTGAGAATATGTGATATTCTACAATAAAAGTTTAAGATGTAAAAATGTGAAGATAAAAAACAACATTACAATATAATATTCAATCAATTAATGCAATAATACATTAGGCTACTTGAAATGCTTGCAAGAGTATTTTGCATATTTAAAGAAAAAAAAAGTGAAAAGTGCTTTTAGGTTGTAAATAAGCTGAAAATAGAAAACGATAACTACTTTAATTAATAATGATTAATAATGGAATTTTGCTAATGTAATGCAAATAATATACATAAAATATTAAGTTTTCCATGAAATGCTTTATTTCACTGTTTCAAGATAAGACAACATGCAGAAAATAACTCCGTACTAGCAGAGATAAACATTTAGCTTTTCTGACTTTTGCTGTATTTCAGGAAACATGCTCTCAACTGCCATCGAATGAAGCCAGCTCTATTTAACGTCCTGTGTGAAATCAAAGAGAAAACCGGTAAGTGATGTTATTCTAAATACACATGTGATCGCACAGCCCATTTACTCAGATATCACTTTAAGGATTCTATATTTGTGACCCTGTCTGTGAAAACCAGGCTAACGTCTGAAAATTTAATTCTGAGATGACAATCAGAATCAGCATCAAAGTTTGATTTCACCTATTAATTTCACTATGTTTCTTTGACATAATCTTACTCTGTCAATATGAAAGATATCTAGGTTATATTTTCACAATATGTTCTTTACATAAAGTAGGATGGTTTTATGTGAAAAACAGTAAATCACAAAAAACGACTTTAGCTGGGTTTTCACAGGCAGGGTCACACATGTTGGATATTTCGACCATGTCTGTATTTTTCAGTCTCTGCTTAAAGAACTTTGTATTCAAATGTTTGCACACGCCATGACGTATTTATGTATTCAAATAACAGCAGGAGAAGTACTATAATTGGCAGTGTTGTGTTGTAGTGGCGTGCTGTTTGTTCCCAAGTGAATTTTTATTTTTCTGCATTGTGATTGGCTGTGGATACAGTAGATTGTGGATATCTGTGTGTGAATGTGGCTTTGTGGCAGAGCTAGTGAGGAAACGTCTGTAAACGTTCTGACCTCTCATTGGTAAATCATTTTTACAGTATTGCTAGGATTGTACTAGGTTTGTATTTTTAACAAGAAATCCAGCTGTTAAGAAAGTACAGTAAGTTAAATTACAAAGCACTATAACTTTCTTAGCTGCAGTTTGGCTAAACATTACAATTTGTGTTTTTGACTTTTTGGAGTTGTCTGGGATGTCATTGTGCTGCCATCAAAATTATTTAATACGTTAGATGTTTTATATATGGATTGAGGTCAAAAGTTAAATTTGTGGGGGGGTTTCTGCTGTGTCACATACAGAACAACCGGTTGTAGTATTTTGTTTGTCTTCCTCGATGGATTCATGCTTGTGAGATATTGAGTCTGTATCGCTCTGCGGTTTGATGTGAAAAACAGTTCCAGCGTGTTTCACACTCATTAGTGCATGAAATAAAAAGAAGTAGATGAGAGATAAAGCAGATTTCTTTATCATTATCTCTCTGACAGCCCTGTTCCAGCTGTGAGGCAGTGGGTGGTTCTCATCTCGCTGTTTATTTTGTCTCCTCCACTGCCGTGATGGTCCGCTATGATGTTTTCATTGAGTTTTAGCCCCCCGTCGCAGCCTGGAGCACGGCCGGCGTCTCGGCCGAAAGGGGGGTTTCTGCGGCCTGCTGCTCTGCGTCCGAGAGGGGAGTGACACAGCTATGCGTGGAGTTCCACTCCCTGCCGTTTCGTTTTCTGTTTGTTTTTCTTTTCTGAGTTCACTCAGAGTTCGCGCTCACATGAAACGCAGAACGTCGTGGACGTATCCCAGACTGCATCGCTCCTATGGGTCGTTTTTAACAATACGTCAAAAATACGAAAGGCTAAATCTTGGAGTCTTTTGTGTACGTCCCAGTCTGACTGTACAGGGTGAAATACAGAGCCGTTGGGTTTAAGAGCGTTTGTTTGTTTTACAGTGTTGTATTGTCTTGTTTGTTTGTTTTTGCTAGTGACACAAAACATACAATTTGCTGGTATCATTTTTGTAGTTTTTTTTTGTACTTTTGAGAAATCGGATAGAAAACATTTTACATGGGTCATTACATTGGATTTTGAAAGTCTTTTTTATTAATTTGAAAGTTATACCAACAGACCTATAGATTCATGGTTTTATTTTGTGTATGGTTGTTGGTATAATCGGAAAACACCTTAATTTAAATTGCTTATGATAAATATTGTTCTGTTTTTGATCCCTCGACAATGTGTGCGAGAGGAATGTTAGAGTTATCTTGATCTTGTCTAGATTTAGCGTCCTAGAGCTACTCTTGAATGATATTTCAAAACGTGAAAGGTTTTGGGAGTAAAATTTTTCATCTCAGTGTCACTCAAACAAGCTGCTTTATCTGAACAAACTGATGAATCTACCCATTATGTTTTTGATTACCACAGAATCAACAATTGAAATATATTTGCAAGTTCTTTGTTAAACTTAAGCATAGTATAATTTTCTTACTGGCAAGAAAGAATTTATAATGAGAGAAAAGATGAAGTGTATACACTGAACTCAGTATCAGTATAGCACAAATATAGTACAGGGCAGTGTCTGTGGTAAACACATCTGTGTTGTTATTGTACAATTTTGGATAATGTGATGGTTATAGAAAAGTGTGTATAAATGTTGTTGGAGTCTGATGGTAGCAGTTATACGTTTAGCTCATCTACTATAGTATTAGCAAAGTATTACTCACTAAAGAAATCGCATTAACAATATTTTTATGTTTTATAAAAATTTTTAAATGTTTACTAAACTGAAATAGTTTAAAATAAAATTAGGATTTGATTTATCAGGCAAGTTATTGAAGTATTGAGAATCTTCTTTTGTGGTGCTTGGTTTAGAAATGCTTCTGGGACTTAAAATACATTATGTACAGTACAATTCATTTTGTAAAATACATTTGTTAAATATACAATTTATATAAAAGCAATAAAAAATTTATAATGTTAGGAAAGAAAAGTTGCAAGTAGTAATTTTAGTTTCACTTCCATCTTTTCCTAATTCAAGATCACTTACAGTACAAAATCGACTGGTTTAGCGTGTTTGTCCAACTCCTCCCGGTGTGTTGATTGACACCTGCAGGGAGTACATGAGCCCAGGTCACGATCTGACCTTTTGACCGTGCTGTCTGTTTTTACTGGGATATACAGAAGAACGGATACAGAAAGAAATCTAAACAGCCGCAGTGCTCTGAGGACGGAAGGTGAAACAAGTATTTTATTTTAGACAGCGCGTCTTTTTCACTCTCGTCTGTACTCTCTTCACAAATCACTTTCATTGTGCGCATACTTTCTTTCTCGTCTGTGGAATGTGTCTTTGCAAGAGCTTGTATGTGTGTGTGTGTTGACACAAGGGGATGATGTGTTTATGCATAGGTGCATTTGGTTTGTTTTACCTTAGTTTTTGACACCTCAGAAATCAACTGACTGTAAAAACTAGTCTGATGCTAAATTCTGATTGGATGAGCTGTGCTGGTAAATACATACCTGTGAACACACATTATGCATTAGCTGCTACATTGTTTGACATCCATTAACCTTTTAACTACTGATTGAAAATGTGTCATTAACAATTTACTTTAATAAAGATTACAAAGTAGATTAAAGATAACAAAGATTATTTTATTGCTTTTTACAAATCTAATGGCTGTTGACTTTAAAAGCTTTTTACCTGCTTACATGCATGTCATCATTAAACCCTAAATGTAATTTGCAATATAATATAAATGAGTTCCATTTAGAAATGATCTGCTTGTGAACATCTTTATAAAAACAGAGATAATGTCCGTCCGAGCATCTGTGATCTTTGAAGCGTGTAGCCTATATGTTGGAAATGCTCTGGCACCAAATGGTTTTCCAAAAATATACCCTGAAGCAACTCCAGCCAGATCAGCTGGCTCGCATGCACCCAACAGCTTGCAGAATCTTGTTTAGTTGTTCTTTGTAGCGATATAACCCAGCTAGCACTTAAAAGAAACAGCAAATATATTTTTCCCGCTTTGGTTTTGTCTCGCTGTCTCTGACACGTGGAAAGTCGTTTCTGTGGAAGAGGAATTCTTGGATCTCTTGGAACTTCAGAACGGTGTCAAGGCATCTAATTGCCGATTGTCAGAGTTGGTTCTGTGACATCACCTTGAACCTTCAGCTTTGACAGAGACACAGTAGCAGCACTTCACCATGGCAGAGTTTGAGTTTTTGAGCACCTGTCAGAGATTTTACATTGCGTACGGATAGTCGTTAACTTCAGAAAGCTCCAAATGAAACCCTAATGGGTGTTTATGTGCACTGGGGGTTGTTTTGTTTATTTATTTATTTATTTTTTACTTCGTTCCTTTTTTAATAGTTTTTGCTCCTATCACATTTTTTTTTTTGCCTTCTTTTTCGAAAATCTTTGCTCGTATCACATTTATTTTTTATTTTTGACATTTTTTTCTCAGAATGCCCTTTAAGTATTCTGAATAGTTTGGCTTCACAATAAACACGTCAGTGCGACTTACCCACCCAATAAATATAAAATAATTTTGTTAATTGTTATTAAACTTAAACTTATTTACAGTTTTTGGATTTACGCATGATTGCCTTCAAATGACTCCAAACATCTTTTATGTCGTTTACGTTTTTTGTCTTATTTCATCCAATTTGTTTATATAACATGGTAAAAAAACCAAATTGCTTTCTAAATACACTTTCAACTATTTAGTTAACAAAGAAATAACAATAAGATTTTTGTATTTGTTACCATCTTTTAAAACAGCTGTCAAATGAAACAAATCATAGCTTGCAGTGTTTTTCCTGCCAGTAAACCCAAACAAAAAGCTAGTTTTCTTGTGGCATGTGTTTAAACAGTGTAAGGTTTAGCGCCTGGGGTTCGAATGATGTAATGTTATTTTTTGATGTGCGAGAAAAAGGTAAAGAGAGGGCAGGAATATTTGACAAGGCTAAAATGAGCCAGAGATATGATTTCTCCAAGCGTGTTTGGTGTGGTACAAGTTCATACGAGAACACACCAATGGCCACCGTATGCACTTCTGAAGGCCAAATAAATCATGTACAACGGTTCCTTGTGTTTCCAGACAGCAGGCTGGCATGCATTTAACACTTTTAAGGGTATATAGCGTTAACAATGACATCCTTAATGTCACCAAATGGATTTTCTAGTTTATCTCACAACCCACATATATGATTGGTTTTGACTTTTGACTTTCTTTGTTATTATTGTTTTGCCGGTTTTGTCCAAAAATGTCTTAATTCTTGGCAGTCGGTTGAAATATCTGAGTCAAGAAACAGATGTTAAAGATCTGATGTTACTTTTGGTTTATTCATAACTCTAAAAATGAAAGGTCAGATTGCAGATAAGCAGAAAGTACA